>JABFFG010000269.1:0-25902 GCA_013623685.1 Fusarium transvaalense
ATCTAATGTTCACAAAAGCTGTATTGTGCCTCGGACCAACGCTCCTCCGTTTCACGCTGGGACTTGGTCCGCTCCTTCATTAGCTTTAGCCTGTGTTCTTTAGCCTCTAGCAAAGACATAGGCATGGCAGAGTCTCCAGCCTCCTTCTGGATCATAGTCATAAGCTCTTCGGGCAGAGGCTTCCCGCTTTCAACGGCAGCTTGAATGCCAGGGTGGTCTGGCGCAGCTTCAGAGACCATTTTCGCAATGGGATGGGGCACCTCTTCCGTGCCCAGATTTTCAAAAGCTTTCTCCACCCACCAACTGTGCTGCTGGGGCGGCACATTACCAGTGTTGATGATTCGCGTATGAGGGTCAATAAGCCATAGCGCGATAAAACGGCGGTGACCGGGTTTTGTCTTGTCTTGCAGCTCGAGGGGCGACACACGATGATGGAAGACATTAGGAAACGCAACCAGTCTTCCCTCTTTTGTCTCAACGCTACCGTATTGTTGAAGGCAATCCGCATCTGACAAGCGAGTGCCATATACTTGTTCCATCCAGTTGAAAGCGTATTGGTCTACCTTGTCTTGAAAGTCATCTTGATAAGGGCTTGTCTGCATGCGGAACTTTATGGAGCTGGGTGTCACGTTCTCTGAATCCAGGTAGTAGAGAGCTGTGCCGACAATGTGCTCGTTCATCTGACCCTCCACGTGCCATCCCCCGGCAGGAAAGGTGGGTTTGTCTGGGGTAAGCTCGATGGATGCCATTTTGACAATGACTTGGATGTCTCTGAATCGTTCCCGTAGAGATTTGCCGGGTTTGGTACCATAATCCCAAGCCTTGAACTCTGGAGCTTCTGGCTGGATGGGCTCCCTAACTTTCTTCCAGTCCTCCATCTGCCGGTCATCTTCATCCCAATAGTCTTTATCATCGCTATTCGCATCCCTTAGAGGGATATCGGTCAACGGCATGTTCCAGTTTGCATCATTCTCATCGCTGGCCTAGTGTTAGCAAGCACGGTTGTAAATGAATGATAAAAGCTTACCTTGGATCGTCCGGCATACCAAACCGAGGCCTTGTTCTACAAGACCCAACCGTTTCGTGGTTGCGACGACATGCCAGACAAAAGTCCCAAGCCGGCAATGCTTTTTCAATGAGCTTCTCAATAGTCCCGTAAATGTCACGGTGCTTGATAGGATGAAGGCCATTAATATAGCTCGTGAACTTGACGCTTCCATCCCCCTGGAAAGCAACATTGGACGGTAGCCATTGGTAATTTTCGGACCAATAGGAATCAGGTACTCTGCCTCCCCCGACACCCGTATCATAATAGAGTCTTCTCTCATCAGTCGAAGGCTTCTGGAATTTTGGTATAACATCTCCTTTGCCGCTCCATCGGTCGATAGCGTCTTCTACTCCGACTACCTCTTCACGAAAGACTCGCGAGCGGCCATAGACGAGTGGGTAGAGAGATGGATGCACAAGATTCTGCACTATGTCGTTAGTACGGGGGTGCCAGTCCGGGTCATCCTTCTGCTCAAGCTTGAGCTTAGCAAACGCAGCCTGGAGTTTCTCATGCAGGGACTGGTCAATGTAGCCGTCTGACTTGACAACAGAGGCACTAGCATCTAGCGTTGGTACTAGATGCGTCTTCTCAAAGAACTGAGCCTTTGAGCGCAGCTCTTTGATACACTGGCAAGGTGTTAGCAAGTAAGGAGTTGGATAAGATTGCAATCTCACATATTCAAGGCAGCTTCTGTCGAGGATACTCTTGAGTTTCTTTGGATTGAACCTCTTTGGCTCAACAATGTCGTCGTACAGAGGCTCGACTGGAAGCGCAAGAGCTTCTTGAATCCATTTCTCGGTTATGGTGTCGTCAAACACTTTGATATGCCAATCGGGCTTTTCAGTCAATTGGTTCATGACAATCATCATTGCAACTTCTCTAATCAAAAGCATTTCAGAATCGGATCCGAAGCAATTGTGGTGGATCCCAATGGGGTAAGTCTCTTTTGCACCTTCGCGTTGGTCGTGATAATGAAGATCCAAGCCAAGGCCTGGGTATAGGTGGGCAGGCATGATGAAAAGGTACAATGTCTTGATGAATGTAAAGAGTTGTGGTTTAATCTGAAATATTTCCATGGAACTGAATGAGTTTATATATCTGTGTATTGACCGTGCGTTTGTGAGGTTAGCTGGGGTGTTTTAGGCAGCAGGTGGATCTCGATCCATTTCCTACACTCAACCAACAGACGGGATAATCTCAATTGGGCAAAGTATATAATTGCTTTATATCTGGACTACTGTACGTATCGCGCAAGGTAAGAGCATGTGAATCTCCAATGAGAGCCGGTTTAAAGTAAACTCTAATTCAGTTCTTATAACTCCTTATATGTACTATAATCTAACTTCCTCCATATATAAATCATACAGTCCGTCACCCACATGTCTACTCCTATATATCCACAAAGTCTTACTTTTACCTCCCTGGCCACTTTGCTTCATTTCCTCGTCCAATGTATCTTGTTCAAGCATGTTCCTCAAGACCTTGGCTTCAGAAAGGGGATCACCCATAGGTACAACAACCCTTTCCGATACTTTAGTCGCTACAACAGCCACCAATAGCTGAAGAAATGCAGTTACCCACAGAATCAGGGTGATGATTCCCCAGTGCGAAACGTTGAGTCTTTGCCCAATAGTAGGCGCTTGGCCGGCAAGTACGATATCTGTGTTAGACTCAATGGCAGCTGCAAGGGCACCAGTTGCGAAACGCGATAGGAGGTATTCCATTGCTTCGGTAGTGCCACCGACCGGGACACCAAAGAGTGATGTCGCTGGGTAGCTGTTTGTTCGGGTATCATTTGTGCCATCAGGACCTCCAATGGCTATCGCTGATGTTGCCAGACGCATCAGTTTCTCACCAACTTCGTGCTCTGGCCGCTCTGCGTTTTTGACGGGGCCCATTTTGACAGTGCAGTTGTAGAACCATGAATTCGTTGAGGATGGTTCAAACACTGAAACAACACTACAATCTCTGCCGCAGTTGTGAGAGGCAGAGGTCATGTAGACATTCTTGTCGAGACCCTCCTTGTTGGGAATCGTGACATTCCTTTCTCCACTCCCATCTTGAATAATAATCTCCTCTCTGGTTCCATCTCCCCCTTTGCGGACCTTGAACGCCTTGCAATGCGACTTGATATCGACCTTTCTGTCTGTGAATGCTGAGACGGGAGCCTGGATCGGATTATCCAAAGTCAGCGTATTTGTCTCGCGAAATACGTAGGAACAATTCCCGTCACAAAACAAATAATTATTGTCTGCAAAGAATAAAGTTCCGGGGGTAGGAAGGTCATCAAGATCCCCTTCACTGAGAGCCAGGGATATGATTCCGTAGCTGTTAGCCGCATATTCCTCGCCTTTCACTGAACCGGACGAGTTGGCAATACTCGAGGTTGAGATAGTGCTTAGGTTTGCGATGGAGACGTTTCCAGGGACCAAGAGGGCATAGTCTTCGGTTTTTTCGACGGAGTAGCATAGACCTAGTGATGCGTAGCCAATTTGAGTTGCCTGATTTTTTAGCGATGTTCTGAAGGAAATTAGACATGAACATCCATACCAAGAATAAGCCTACCCAGGCTGCGACTCCAACGTGAATCGTCCATCGACTTGATTTAAAAGCCAAGACCAATACTTGGCTCATACTATGAACATTCAAAATCGCCTTGACCTAGATTCCAACTATCAGTAAAGTGATCTCTCAACAGCTCTCTCAAACTCACCTTTTGTTCAGATCTTGGCCGCTTACTCAAAATCCACCATCTCAAGTCTTGCACAGCATGAGTCAATTGACTCATCGTCGTCAATCCCAGAGCAATGAGGAACCCTGTGATTAGAGCATTGAAATATTTCTTCTGTTTCTCTGATATGACGTAGTAGACAGCATATGCAATTAAAATCGTGTAGATGACTAGGATGAAGACAACTGTGATGAACCATTTCCCGACAAGGCCTAGCCAGAGTTTTACTTTTGACCGGCGACGAGCTGAAAGACCTTGGAAGCGTCTCGGTGGTGGGCTTGGCGTTGTTAATGGTGGATTTCGGAATTCAAGATGCACGTCGTGTTGGCCCTTTGAAGGCACCGCGTGGTATTGCCCTGCCATCATGATAAATGAAGTAAAAATGAAGGGTCGACTTGATTAGGATACCGCTATTGTTATAAAGACCTACTCAGATGAGCTGTCATAGCGCATGAGCATCTCCACTGTTCGCCTCGCCCAGCTTTTAGGTTTTCGCCTACATTTCTTAGCAGGGTTTAGCGTACTGAAAATCATCTCCAGTTGCCTGAGAGGTACCTCATCTCATTGGTTAGCTCGTATTGAGCGGAAATACGCGAGAGACAAAGCGTCCAGAGTCTCGGAAAAGGAGGAGCAGCTGAGTGTGAAACTATTCCAGGGTAGGATGGACCTTTTAAAGAGTTTGAGACTTTTTAGCAGGCTATATACATTTTATTTTACATAAAGACCCTATCCAAGTACATTATAATATAAAACATTTCGACTATAGTGACGATATCTTTTTTTTAGAGGGCAGTTTTATAAAAAGTAGACCCTTCATACGTGCATTAAGTAGATCAATCCAAGACATAATTAAATTGTCTCACAAAAGATGTCTGTGTACTTCGCTTTGACGGTCCTGTAAAACCTCATACCAACATAGTCGAGCTTTCCCATGTACTGTCTTCTCTCATATTTCGATGACCAAGAGTGGTAATCTCAATGGTTTTGAGCAATGTCTCCTGTGTAACCATGATTTCCTGATCTATAGCCAAACTCAAGGCTACCCGAACCACATTCTTAATCTGCCGACCATTCAATTGCTCCTTTGCCAGGTCTCGAGTGTTCACAGTCTGAAGATCAACTCTAGAATGATTGGTGAGTTGATTCTTCCAGATCTGTTCCCGGGCATCGATGTCAAGAGCCTCGTACCGAATGGAGAGGGTAATGCGACTTTCAAAAGCTGGATCAAGACTTCTCACACGATTCGTGGTAAGGAATAGAATTCCTGGATGGTACTCAAGCATGCGAAGCATAACGCACACCATAGCGTTGCGCACCAGATCAGATGTGGTACGGGTTTCCAGGAAAACATCAGCCTCATCCAGAACAGCCAAGGCATCCCATTCAGCGCAGAGGTTCAGAATGTCACTGAGTCTGGCTTCCAGATCATCCGGCGTAACACCAAGCTCTCCCATAGTCACATAATACAAGGGGCGATGTAACAACTCTGCTACCGCTTCTGCAGTCAGTGTTTTGCCAACACCCGGTGGACCATGGAGTAGAAAGATGAGGCCACCCTGTTTGGTGCTGATAAGATCTTGTGTATTGACCTCCTTTGATGTCCCACAACGAACAACAGCACGAATGATTTGTTTTCGTTCTTGACTGAGAACAAGTTTGTCAAAGGCTTGATTCTGAAAATTGATATCAGAGAGACCCTCAGCAAGGACGAAACCCCAGGCTTTGGCAGAGAAGCTAAACCCGACCAATGCCGGCCAACAAAAGATCAGGAATTCCTTCGGAACATCGTCCCACAGATATAGACTTTCATCGTCAAGCGCATCAGATCGATCACTCCCGGACAACCACTGCCTGTATCGGGACGAAAGTTGGATAATCGCCAAAGTAGCTTCATCAACCCCTTGACATGGATGATAGCCTAGTGATGCACTTCGAGCCATATCGACCATCATGCGACCACCTGTAGGAGAAATCGAATTGTGTGTTGGCTGGGACATGGAAGACTTGTTCCGAGTTCGGGTGGGGTGGAGAACGAAGCTGTTAGATCCATAGGCAAGGTACTTTTTACCACCCTTTCCGTACATGACAGCCTTATTGGCTCTCTGAAGAAGTGCATCTTGCTCACTCTCAGTTATTGGTCGATACATCATGTCGGATAGACTCCTTGGTTGTGTTCCAGTCCAAGAAGACATGACTTGGTTGAAAGAAGCCACTGAAAAGTAATCACCAACGGCAACGACTGTCTCCAGAGTGACATGAAAGTCTTTGGATCGTGAGCCAAAAGAATTTCGGCGTTCCTGAAAAAAGGCATCTGTTACGCGAAAGACACAAGAAGTTCCACCAGGGAGCAATGGTGCCTTGACAGGAACATCAGGTCTGAACAGCTCGAGTAATCCTGCAAAGCTTGTAACTCCTTTGCCAATCATATCCTTGTACTCCTGAATCTCTGATTTATACATATCCTCGATTTGGGAAATGAGGTTGTCGAGACCAGCAATATGAATAGCTCCAGGTTGCTCGCCTGGATTGAAGCCAAAACCGGTCAGCAAGTTCAGCGTATGCCTTCGCCAATACTTCAGGAACTCAGGAGTGAGGTCCTGTAAGCCATAATTGTACTTCTTCAAAGCATATTGAAGGCAGCGAAGACGACCAAGTATTTGAAAGAGCTGATCAGCGGATGCCCTTGACGCATGAGGAGTCCCCAAGTACTGGCTGATGACAGTTCGTAAAGACACAGTTCCGGTCTCGACCTTGGGGAATATGAATTGAGGATTTTTAGAATCGCCGTTGTCGCTTACAGAAAACGGCTGAGGATCTGTAGAGGCCTCTTCAGGTTCTGATCTTTGAGGCCGAAGAGAAGGGGGTGGTGGAGGTGGAGGTGGAGGAGGAGACATAGTAAGATGAGATGTCTGGATTGGTAACGTAACAGTAAACTTTAAGCCAACTAACTCATCATAATAGATTCTTCTACTTATAATGCCAGAAAGCTGATGCCTAGTTTATGGATCTCTTGAATAATTGCTGCCTGGGTACGCAAGTGGGTATGCCATTACGAATCCATCAACTAACCTCGGCTCTGTCCAATATTAGCGTAGCGCCACCGAGTTTCGTTAAGAACCATATGATGGAAGGGATACGCAATTGCCCTGCTCAGGATTCTATAGATCCCCTCTTTCAGCTCCCTCTACAATCTCCTGCAAGATGAATTTGATCTCTTTTACCGGCCACTGAACGTTTCTCTCATAATCCGTCTTGAAAGACCACTTGCCAGAGCTGACAACCTCAGTCCTGGTGCTCTTTCCATCAGGTAACACCACTTCCATTGTTGTACCAGTTGGTACCTCAACGTCCACATACAACACATCCCTACCCTCTGTATTCTCGATCTTCCAAGAGCTCGATACTCTTCCATATGGTGTCAGATGAGATGCAGTTGCCCACGTGAAATCTCCAACAATTTCCGGCTGCACTCTAGACTTCTTCCACCCAGCCTCAACCTGTTGTAGTCCAGCAAGTCTCTCGACCATGAACTTGGCAACCGCTCCGTAGGCGTAGTGATTGAAACTGGTCATCTCACCAGGATTGATTGATCCGTCTGGCAACATACTATCCCATCGTTCCCAGGTAGTTGTGCCACCCATAGAAATAGCGTACAGCCAGGATGGACACTTTTCATTTAGCAGCATGGCGTAAGCTACATTGCTATGGCCCGTTCGAGTGAGAGCTTCACAGACATACGGCGTTCCAGCAAAGCCGGTGCCTATTCGAAAGCCGTTTCGTCGCACGATGTCAGATAGTCGGCGGCCCGCACGAGAGAGCTGCTGTTTGTTGAGAAGGTTGAAGCAGATGGCGAGAGAGTAAGCAGTCTGGGTATCAGATACTAGACGGCCATTTGGAGAAACATATTCTTCAGTAAACTCCGTGCGAGCATTATTAGCCCATGATGTGTAGTAAGAGCCAGCTTCTGTCTTTCCCAGCACAGTGCATACACGCCCCATAATATCGAGGCAATGGATGAGAAATGCATTAGCAACGAGTGGAGGGTCGGTAGTAGCTTTGGCGGCATCATCTGGGGGTGCGCTTGGGTCAAGCCAGTCCTATAAAGTTAGCAAAGTCCTTTAGTATCAGGGCCTACATACCGCAAGTTGATCTGCCTCAAAGGACCAAAGGTGAGTGCTACCATACTTGTTCCTGGGAATGATCTTCAGCCATGCCTCCATGGACTCAAATTGGTCAGCAAGGACAGAGGGATCAGCCGTTTCTTGGTATAGAGCCCATGGTGCTAAAATGACAACATCATGCCAAATTGCACAAGGCCACATAGGGCCCCATATCTTGCACTTGTCAAGGACATTAGGGGAGACCATTGGTGGTAGTCCTCCTCGTTGCTTCTGGTCAAACCAAACACCTTTGAGCCAGTCTCTGAGAATTGAATAACAGCCATAGATAAAAGTAGCTGTTGGTGCAAACAATGCCAAGTCTCCTGTCCATCCAAGACGCTCATCACGTTGGGGACAATCTGTGGGAATAGAGAGAAAATTATCTCTCATGCTCCAACGGACATTACTGAAAAGCTTATTCAGTTTGTCGTTTGAACATGCAAAGTAGCCTTGTTCCTCCATATCCGTGTGACACACCACAGCCTCGATTTCGTCTGTGATTTCTCTTTCACTCCAGGGCCAGTCTTCGATCTGCAGATATCGAAAGCCATGGTAGGTGAACCTTGGCTCATAACTCTCTGGCTCTGTATCGCCTCTGAGGATATACGTGTCAGTGGCATCACATGCTCGAAGAGGCCTTGTGCCTAGTTCCCCATTCTCCAGCACTTCCGCATGTCTTAGGGTCACTTTGTGTCCCTGAGGTCCTTTGACCTGCTTGATACGGACGTAGCCTACTAAGTTCTGACCAAAGTCGATAATGGTCTTTCCTGTTGGAGTGGTGATCTTTTCAATTGGCTTGAGTGTCTCAACACGACGTACAGGCTCCACAGTACCAGCCGTAAGATCAACCTGCTCAGATATGAAGGGCACTTCTTCTGCAGTCTCCCAAGATCCAGTCACCTCGCCGGGAGAAGACCATCCAGGTATTTCCGCCGTGGAGTCGTACTTTTCTCCATCATAAATCTCTGCTTGACGGATTGGACCTTGGGATACTTTCCACTCAGAGTTTGTTGAGACTATCTTGGTAGTGCCATTGTTGAAATGCAACTCAAGCTGAGCCAGTATGCTCGTCCGTGTACCATAAATGTTTCTTCGGCCTCCGTCAAAGCTCAGTCTACCAGTGAACCATCCTTCTGCCAGACGGACACTCAAGCAGTTCTCCCTGTCGTTGAGTAGGTCCGTGACATCGTAGGTTTGGTATGTCAGCCGATCATCGTAGCAAGTCCAACCAGGTGCCAGGAAGTAATCGCCGACACGATGTCCATTAATCTCAGCTTCATATACACCCCGGGCAGTAATGTATAGTCTTGCCGATTGTATATTCCCGTTGGATGAGAAAGTCTTGCGAAAGAGGTCTTCCGGCTTGGGCTTGTCGTTGTCATTGTCTGACCATGGCGCTGAGATAAAACTTGCCTCCCAGCCACTTCGCTCAAGAATACCAGTCTCTAGCCATGCATCTTCACTCCACTCAGTGAAAGTGGTTTGTTCTTTGCCCTTTACTCTGACTGACACAGTGTATCTCTGGCGGGACACAAGCGTCTCTGCAGCTGGCCAAGGGACCAAGTGAGACTCGGCTGATTCAACTTGAACTGTGGTAATATGGTGTTTTTCTTGCCCAACCAGCTTGTTGACTTGTATCTCATAAGCCTCTTGCTGGAAGCCTGGTGGAGCGTTTTGGAGACGCCATGAAATGCGTGGTTTCCTTTCATGAACACCCAGAGTGTTGGGATGACGATAATGCTCGAAACGGACGTCCGTGACTTTGAGAGACATAATGGCGATGTCAAGTAGAGAGGTAAGGTTATTGTCTCAAGTATAGAGATTGGTTAGACCTGTTCTTTATACTGCGGAATCAGGTTAGCACTGCTGACAATGTGAGGAGTAGTCTCCATTTTTCTAGTTCTGTGAGGGGAAAGACGTCCATTCAGCCACATGGAACGGAAGATTGTCCTTGTTTTGCAAGTGGAGGCCGATACCGGTTGGATGTACCCCAGTGACTCGGTGCATTGAACCACGAACAAATGGTCCTTTATCACTTTTTGATCATTCCAATTTTTCCGATAGCATCTATAGTCAAACACCGGGTCTCATCAACGCCTGATCTATCGCCTCATTTCGGTGAATCAAGACCCGAGGAAATGGCTGTCTAAAACTTTGTGAGGTCAGGTTACTCTATAATGGAACCCCAACTGAGACAGCCACCAATAGATCAAGTTCAAAGCCGACATCAACTAAAATAGCGCCGGCTTTGGAGTTTTCCTATTGGTCATACCAATCTTTCGCCTAACTTTGTCATTTCTTCTCGATCCGGGGCCCCGCGCTATTGATCTGGAGGTGTCGGGGCATGTTATGCGGGGAAGCTGGGAGAATGTAACGATATTTTCTACATGATGATATTTATGTATATAAACCGAGGGATCGACAGCCTCTCTTTAGTCTACCAATTGTTTCTCAACAAGAACTGCTTCAGTGGGACTTTTACAACAATTACTATCATTTTATCATTCATCTGAAACATGGAGAAACCAGAATCTACCGCCCATGTCGAGCGATCCAATACCAAGTCAATTCACTTCTCTCCCAATCATACCCGTGGCCATGCTATTCAGCAACAGGAACACAACAGAACCTACTTGCAAACCTTTCGAAAGGATCCATGGCTTCTCCTCTGGATTGGGGTCATGCTCTGGACCTTGATTGTTCGCGGATTCGAGAACCAGTCGTCTGGCTCAGTCATCAGTATCCCAGTATTCAAGGAGAGATTCGGCAAGCCAGATGAGAAGGGTGACTACTTTATCGAGACGAGCTGGCAGTCAGCGCTCAGTGGAGGCTCAAACGCTGCAGCAATCATTGGTGCTTGGGCCTCATCATACTTTGCCGACATCATCGGCTTTAAACCAGTTGTTCTTATCGCTGCAGCCATCAACATTGGCTCTGTTGGTGTTGAGTTTGCATCTACCTCTATCGAAATGTTCTTTGCTGGAAAGATGGTCAACTTTGTCGCTATCGGAGCATTCCAGAACCTCTGCACGGCATATGTTGCAGATGTCTCACCATTGGCAATTCGCTCTACTGCCATTGGTTTCTGTAACCTTGCTCAATGCATTGGTCCTTTTGTGTCAGCCATCATGTCCAACTTTAGTTCTCAATGGGAGACCAATTGGTCCTGGCAAGCCTTGATCGTTGCCCAATGGGGTTTCGCTGGAGTTGCTTTGATCGGCCAAATCTGCATGCCTGAATCTCCAGTCTTTCTGGTTCGCAAAGGCAAAATTGAAAAGGCTCGAAAAGCTCTTGGACGCATGTACTCCGACCCCGAAGATGCTGCTGGACATTTGGAACGTATCCAGTTGACTCTGGAAGAGGCAGAGTCTTCAAACCTCGGTTCATATCTTGACTGCTTCAAAGGTACCAACCTTCGACGATCCCTCATCGCCATCATGGTCTTTCTGTCTGAACCCATGTCTGGTCTTGGCTTCGTTTCAAATTATGGTGCCTTGATGTATCAGTACCTTGGGATTGGCGACAAAAAGTCTTTTGAGATCCAAATTGGCGCTCAGATTCTTTCCATGTCTGGTGCAACCATTGCTTTCCTTGTAGGCGACTTCTACGGCCGTCGACCTATGTATGTCACTGGATGCGTTGCTCTTGCTTGTCTACTCATGTGCATGGGCATCTCTGGGTCAGTGGATAACACTGCTGCTGTCACAGCTTCAGTTGGCTTCTACACCATGTACAACTTCTTCTACAATGTTGGTGTTGGATCGACTGTATACACCATCGCAGGAGAGATTCCTACCTCTGTCCTTCGAACCAAGACTATTGCTATTTCAATTTGTATTTCTTCGGCTGTCAACACAATGTGGGCTTTTGTCGCACCATACATCTTCAACCCTGAATATGCCAACTTGAAGGCGAAGATTGGTTTTATTTTCGGCGGATTCATGATTGTATTTGCAGTCTTGGCGTTTCTGTTTGTTCCCGAGACTCGCATGAGGAGCTACGAGGAGTTGGATGAGCTCTTCATGGATAAGATTCCTGCTCGCCAGTTCCGTAAGCATGTCACCCTTGCTGAGCGTCGTGCTGAGGAGGCTTATGCAATTGAGCATGGTACTGAGGACAAGGTCCGAGATGTCTAAGGTTGATGGTAGTTGCCGCAATGAGTAGTCTCTGTATTTGTGTCACCATACGTAGTATTTAGTTATTTTACAAACTGGGTAGTTATTGAGTTCTGAAGATGAAGACGTCTACACCAACCAAGCTCCACTCGGTTATGTGGCATTAGCACCTCCACTGTAGTTCTGAATGTCTGTAATCATGGCTTGAGTGATGAGGCCACGCTCGATTTGAACATCCCCATATGATGACTCGGCATAAGGACTAGGCCAGCCGCCACCCGCCTTGTCTTCAAGTGCCAACGCATGAGCAATCAAAAACTTGACCATCCATTTGTCGAATCTGTATGACTCAATATTCATTGAGTTAATACAGCTTTTCTGAAACACAACCAGTCGATTGATCTGACTTAATTAGCTTCTGGGACAACTTTAACTAGGCCCGATCTTACCATCCTTTCAACACTTGGCCAATATCTTCGTAGCTGAACCAAGGACTCCAAATTCGATTCAAGACGAGCCTTTGAGTCTTCGAGCTCATGGGGTTCTCCAAACATGAATGTGTGTAGAAGAACCGAAGAGGACACGATAGTGACATGGCCCACGATATTATATACCGCCTCGGCGCCAGGGACCTCTCTCGACGCTTTGAGTACCTCGCAGACTATTATAGCATGAGCTTTGCACGAGTCGGAGTACTTTTTGCTATTCCTTGTCTGGGGTCGGCGTCTATCCAGATAGTGGTAGAATAGTAGCGTGTAATAATGGTGATATCCTAGATGAAAGGCGATAAAGACGCGACCTAAGCCATAGTTGACAAATCGTTCCAGATTCTCCCTTGAGAATGCCAGTGTAGGCCCGATAGCCTCTTCAAAAGCAATAAGCTTCTTTTCGAGCTGTTGAACCGACTCGTCTATGAACGATTCGTCCCATTCAACTGTCTCTGCGAGGTCCTGGTGGAAGTTTTGTATCTCGGTATATATATCGACCAGTTGAACCATGTAACCCCATAATCCGGGTTTCCATTGTGCATCGGGGATATCTGGATCTCCTTCTCTCAGGTGGAAGAACACATATTCGTCCATTGGAGCTCGTGGAAGAGCAGCCTGCCATTTGAACTGCCTTGAGAGATTGGAGCCGCCGCTTGCCCAAGTATCGATGATGAAGCATGTCCAGAAGATTCGTCGCTTGACTTCACGGGTAACTCCGTCGTCGGTGTCGTTACACACACCAAGCTTGAGAATTTGCGTCATTCGGCTGGCCAGTCCTGAGAGAAGTATTAGCTGCATGCATGGTAGCTAAAGTCTCTCACTTACCAAAGTACAATGACTCAGCATCAGCATTTCCTTCACCAAAGAAATTGTTTCCTACCAAGATGCAAGCCTGGATGTTCTCAATGCATATGTTTTCCAAGTCATCTTTTAATGCAGCGCTTGCTTGGGCGCGATATGTCGATCCACGGGCGACTATATCTGGCCGAGTAGCAAACCTACTTCTATGTCAATCTCTGGTTACTGAATTCTCAGTATAGATGCTGCATACCTTGCTGACATACCCATCATAGCCAGAAGAACGGGCTTTGAAACAGTCCCTTCGGCAACGCTTGCTTTAAATGTGGGATCATGGAACAGACTATGAGGTGAGTTGTGGATATAGCGAAAGTAGAGATCAACCAAGTAGGTTTCTTCCTCTCGTCTGTCGAATAGAGGGCGCGACGATAAAGATCTTTGGATTGTCGATGATTCGGGTATTTGTGCACTTTTTGCACTCCCAGGACATGGGAGGTTCCGTTGTATGCATGGAGAACACGGCAAATCTCCTCTCCGGTCACATTTCCTCTTGCTAGTCCTGCAGTTAATACATGCTGTTGAGGGTCTCATCCCTGAAGAAGTTGATAACTTATAGATCAGTGAGGTATATTACTACAAGTAAGGAGAAAATTAACCAGACGTTCCGTTTTTCAAGAGCGGGGGAGGCACTACTTTATTATTAAGCTATATTAAATAGTTTCTATACTAGTGCAGTGTCGCTTTAACTATATAAATTCCTTAAAGATAATAATATTTTATGAATTTACTGAAGAAGGGTATAACTACTTTTTACTTCATTATTGAGCCTCTTCTAAGAATATATAGGTATAGTAATTGTTATCTTATCCCTTGCTGGGGATCTGAGGTATACAGAACTGATAAGGATAAACAGGGTGGGGGAGCCACTGAAGCCACTGGAATGGAAGA
The DNA here is from genome assembly GCA_013623685.1 of Fusarium transvaalense. Taxonomy (NCBI): domain Eukaryota; kingdom Fungi; phylum Ascomycota; class Sordariomycetes; order Hypocreales; family Nectriaceae; genus Fusarium; species Fusarium transvaalense. The sequence goes on from JABFFG010000269.1 coordinate 14,289, forward strand.
ACCTAGAGACTGTTCTATATTTAGTGAATAGTAGCTATAATTCTATATACAAGCGGATTGAGACATTGTATAAATACCTACGAGTATATACTAATTCAGTTATCGAACTGTATTGAAGAAAAGCAATTTAAAATAATATATTAAGTAAAAGTCCTATAACTATTAGTTCCTTACTTCCTACAGCAGATACGTTCTATTAACAACTGTTTCATTATAGTAATTAATCTAGTTCCGTATCGATATATTAAACAGTTCCGTCTCTATTATCTGTATCGGCACTCGGTTGATCCACGCTTGCACATATCCCCTGTTGTGATTCCCACTGGGACCTGGTCTCAATTTCAGGACCTCTTTCGTCAGAAACGGACTGGCCCTCCTTCTCTCGCAACTTCAACCATAGCATCAGGCTAATGCAAGTCGTGAGTAGACCCGTTGTTGCAACCCCCATAATAACCTTTCCAGGATGAGCGTCTAGGTCGTTGTCTATCTCTTCAATTGACCACGGATAACACTCTTAGTCGACAATGATGAATATGCCAAGGCCCATGTAGAAGAATGGTACTACCACAGCTGCATACTTCTGGGCAATATGCAGGATATGCCTTTGCTTCATAATAAGATATGCAGCAAGACACCATACCCCAAGTATGATGTAATAGACAACAACATATATAGCAATCTCTCCTCCCTTTGCTTGTGAAAAGAGAGGGATATATGTGCTCATGTTGTCCGACCCATTCATTACAGTGATGGAAGCAACCTTGAATATGCTCTTTAGTCCAGCGGCGGTAGGTACTTCGCTAGCTGGGATCTCTTCATTTTGCTCTGTCTTGAAGAGGACACCAAAAAGCCACCAGATGCCGAGTAAACTGGGCACAAGACCAAGAAAACTAATACGTTCGGCAGGGATAAGTAAGGAAGCACCATATACTATCATACTGACGGCAACAATAACTGTGAAACCGACGTATTGCCCGATGGTGATCTTCAGAGGAGTGAGTGATTGACTGGTAGATGGCTCAGTGAAAAAGGTAATAAGAACGAATATATCGCCAACGTTGGTAATAGCAAATGTAGCGCATACAGTGCCTACTGCCTTGACAAAGCCGAGGCCCATAGTGGCATAAGCAGTTGGCCTGATAGCTCTATGTATATCTAGTGATAACATTCAACAGCTCTGCATTGCTGTGGAATCTCTTAATCAAGGGGTTCAAGCTGACTTTTATACTTAGGGCACAGGCCTTAGCTATGATCGGATTTACGGCACTGTAAGACTCTTGGCAGTTTTACTAATTTAATGCAGTAGCCAAGATTTCCTACTCTCCACATCAGATCTTGGCTTATAAAGCTGCGAGTTATAGATAGAGTTTTAATAATCAGACTAGATATAAATACTAGAAGATGAAGCTAAAAGGCTATGTGTTACTCCTCATGGCCAACTCGGAACTGAATAAAATCACCAGAAGAACACCCGATAAACAGAATAGGTCCTCTGCTAGCCCATGACTTGGACCGTGAGCCCATCCGTTTGGAAAAGCTCATAGGTCGATACTTTCGAGGGATCAGTACAAGCTTCTTAGAGTCTTTTATAATCCAGCCCTCATCCACATTAAGATTAGCTCCACAGTAACCTGGTTCAGGAGTGGTGGCTTGATGAGCAATTAGGTAGGAACATGTAGAGACTTTTAACGTGAGCTTGTTCCAAGGATGCCATAGCTTGTTGAAGTCGGTTTCAGACACTGATATCCTCAGTTCGTTGGACACGAAAGTCATCTCTTGTAGAAAGCCTGTGTCGTACTGAATCATCTGCAGGTATTCTCCAGTCACTGTATTCCAGAGTCTGATCGTTTTGTCTGATGACGCTGCCGCTATAATCTGACCATCAGGTGAGAATCTCAATGTTCTAGGTATATCGTTATAAGTACGGAAGGTGTGTAGCTGCACATACGTCCTTGTATCCCACAGACGAACCGTCCGATCGTCCGATGCTACAGCTACCCGCTGGCTGTCTGACGAAAAGACAATTTGTTCTGCATGTTCCTCGTGGCCATGAAGGGCGTGGTGAGGACAGTCTGTTCCAATGTGGCACAGGTAGATCTTATATGACCCTGACAATTCAAGGCCTGATGTCATCGCCAAGAGATCCAAATCTGGCGAGATGGCCCATGGACGTAACCCATTGATCAGTGGTACTCTTCGCTGTTGCTCGCCGGTCCTTGAATTCCACCATGTTGTTATTACAGGTTGTAGTGAGGCCAAGATTTCTCCATTTGGAGAGAAGACCAGCTGGGTCGCTGGAGCAGGCCCGGAAAGGTCAAGTTCATGTTCAACCTCTCCCGTGATTGTGTTCCATAATCGGACTTTCTTATCTTCTGTCGATGATGCTAGGATTTGACCGTTTGGCGAGAAGGCAATTGCACGTACCGTGCTGTTCAAACCTAGGAGCGTGAGTTTGTGGCTACCGGTTTTGGCATGGTAAAGCTCGATAGACTTGCCGACCCAGCAGACCGCAGCCATCTGAGCATCTTCGGAATAGACTACAGGGCAACTCAACTCTGAGGTATGCATCTGTTGTATTTTGCCATCTTTCAACTCCAAAGTATATCCTTGGGTTCTATTATCGGATTCGGATGATCTAAATGCCACAGACTCACTATCAGATGAGAACTGAGCATCAAGAATTTTATGATTCCCCAGTGACCATCGCAGGGTTCCTGTGATTCCGCCCCAAATTCGGGCGTCTTCAAGCGACAGTAACATTACAAACCTTCCATTCGGAGAAAAGACAATATCATGACTCGCTACAATATGCCTTGTCTTGAAATGACCACAAGAGTTTTGATCCGTGTAGGCAGTATCGTAAACTTCGATTTTCGGTGCTAATGACGATGTGGCTAGGAGGTGGTTGTCTGGAGAGAACGCGACGGCACCAATCCAACCTGAATGACCCCTGGTAATATCCCTGTAGGAGCCAGTTGTCATGTTCCAGATTCTGACTTTGCGAGACGAGCTTGACGCTAGAAGTTGGCCATCAGGTGAGAACACAATTGCGGCAATCACATCGTCAGGCTCCATATCGATGTCCTTCAGTGTATATTGCACTTTGGCGCTTTCTGTACTCCAAACATGCAATTTCCCCCCATATGCGATCGCCAGAGCCTTGCTGTCAGGTGAAAATGCTATTCCGTAGATGTATTGAGACCCAAATTCAGGTATATGTTGAGTAGTACCAGTTGCTATGTTGCAAATGCGGACTATACTACCGTAAGACGCGGCTACTAGCTGAAGGTCTGGTGATACGGCAATGTTCCAGTTAATTCCATAACTTGCAGCAGTGCTTATGGTCCGTGGATTGGAAAAAGCCCCCATATTCCAAATTTGAACTATGCTGTCGTTCGATGCTGATGCGAGAAGCTGGCTATCCGGCGAAAATACAAGGCTCTTGACATCGCCACCGTGACACTTGAGTATTTGCAACTGTGTCCACGTAGTCATATCCCAGAGCCGCAGTGTCTGATCGATATAACTTGCTGCCAAGATCTGACTGTTGCCTGAGAATTGGATTCCACCCGAAGGGTAACTCTCAACATCAAACGTCATCAGATGGGTTCCAGTTGATGCGTTCCATAGCCGTACCGAACTGTCAGTTGATGCCAGGAACCTACCATCTGGAGAAAATACCAACGCCCTGACAGGCGCTTGCGTCTCAAGCGTTTGCAGATGGTCACCCCAATTAGGATCAACACCCTCGACATGGCTGAAAGCTGGCAAGCGCTGATCCCAAAACTGTTGTCGAATTCGGCTTTTAAACGGGGAGAATAATATCAAAGAGGCGTATATTTGCAATGGTGTGCTTTCAACAATCGATCCGAAGCTGGAAATTGTTCTACTCGCGTCTTTCACAAAATCGACAAACTCGGCTGCAATGCTGGAGGAGTGCTACAATAGTGAGTACGAGATTTCAACAATTGGCAGATTGGGACGAACCTGGATGAGATTACCTAGGTGTCGGAGAGCATTGACACCATGTGGGACACTTTTGAGAAGTGATAATGCTTCGAGCCAATGTAGAAAGTGCTGGACAAGAAAGGCGTAAATCCGTTCATCAGGAAGTATTCCAGTCGCTCGTAAATGATGCATCCAATAAAGACATGCATACCGGAGGTCAATAGGAATACAAAGACCTAGAGTGTCAATATCGACGTCTTCAGGCGTCGCATCAAGTCTTCCTATTCCACAAATGTCTTGCTTCAACCCTCTTGCCATTCGCAAAATGCATTTGTCAGCTAGCAAATTATGTATTTCTTTCGCATCCAATCGAAAATGACCATAGCTGGAACTCTCTTCACTCAACAGATAATCGCCGAACGACTTGTGGAGTAGTCGTATGGGTTTATCCAACTCAGAGGGAATGTCTAGTACTGGATGTAAACCTGGAAGCCACCAGTTTATATCATCAACATCCAGATCAAGAAGTGAGGCTAGCGACGGTAGCGAAAGCGGTGCAGCAGCGAGAACGAGGGCACCTAAGAATCGTAGCTGCTGGTCAAAGTCTGTATTCCTGGCGGTTGCGAATACTTGCTCCAGTATAGGGTTGTATATCTGATCCAGTTGAGATTCGTTGTATTCACATTGCTTGAGCCAGATCTGGAGTTGATTCTTGGGGTTTTGCAGGTGCTCTTCGTTGTAAATAAAGCGCAAAAGAGTTGCAGCATAAATAAAAAGGGGCTCCGGAGACGTAGCAAGCTGGACCAGGCGATTCAGATCCTCACTGCTGGGCCAAGGATCTTGTTTAATCTTGGATCTGGTCTTGATGTTGGCGAATCCTGCTTGCAAATATGTTCTAATGTCGAGTTTCGTGTCGTCAGGGAATATTCTGTGCAACTGCAACTCGCGAATGGACCCATGGGTTGCCAGAGACTCAACAGCACGAATGACTCTAGGGTCAGACCTACTCGCCAATAGGACGCGCAGACGCAAGGCCCCTGGGGTGTTGTTGCAGACTTCTGAGATGAACTTGAGGATCCTAGGGAGGGTCTCTGGTCGTTCGCATTCGTCCAAAGCGTCCAATACGATGATCATGGGAGGCTGAATTGTTTCCAAAGGAGGCAGACGCTCCAGTGGGTTCTTCAAGAGCTTCTCAAATTGAAATCTCAAGTCTTTCTTGTCCATCGACTCTTTGTCAATATCACCAAGGGATTCTCGAAGAGCAGCCTTGAAAGGAGGAACTGTATCGGCCAACTGTACGGCCAGAGTCGAAAATAATCGGTTAGTGTCATTCCGTCCCTGTTCACCTCTCTTGAAGAAATAACCGGCAACTAAACGCTTTTCTGCATGAAACTTGTCGGATACAGAACGGATAAGGGTGGATTTACCAGTCCCTGCAGGACCAACAACCCAGAGGAAAGGCTCTCCTCTGTCTTCGTCTGCCCATTCTACAATGGTCTCTTGAATTCGGACTCGAGTGTTGGGTTCACATCTTGGGCTCTGTCCAACATCTGCACTATCATACCGTGCATCGTGAATAATGTAAAGGTCAATAGGTCGGTCCTCGAGTATCCGGCTTTATACCTGTCAGCTCTATATGTATACATTAAGAGGGGCTTATTACTTGGTACGTCTATGTTCAACAAGATGCTCTTTTGACACGTCAAGATGTTCATTCGCGACTAGAAACCACAGTCAGTATATTAGGATAAATAAACATCATATTTTCAGACTTTGGCAAAATTGGCCTATGGTCCCAAATACTGCTTCCATCATTGAATATCTGGGGGCTACTCACTGGACACTAGTTGTTGGATAGGCTTGTCCTGTAGAACCCTTGATGGCGGTATAACCGATAGAAGCTCCTTGGCAAACGCTACCGCTGTTGCAGCTGCGTACTCTTGCCACATCTTGTTCTTATGAGAATCTGAGTAATCACAAATACCACGAATGACAATACAGGGAAAGTCTTGCAACCCGGCAGCTTCCATTTCGAAGCACAAGACTCCTAATTTCTTGCCAAGTTCATCTCGGATCTTTGCGTCCTTGATGACTGCATTTCCAGAGCCAATAGTCCCATAGTGGATGAAAGGGTCGGTGTCATGTCGGTCCTCGCGCTTGACTACCTGAGTGTGGTCGCATTCGTCACACGTTTCCTCATTATCGACATGGGCGTAGTCTGGTAAGAAGAGGTAGTCGTTCGACACACCTTGATGACTGAACTTGTTCTTCGTCCTGCTTGGAACTTTAGACACGAACTCTTCCAGGAACTGCGGAACTTTGCCTTCCTCAGTCAAGTGATCAGCTTGCAGGCGACTGAGAGCTGCCAAAAGTACTTGAGGTGGCGCGTTTAGTGATCCAGTGCGCTGAAACCCGTCTTGTTGCAAGGTCTTTCCTCGATCATATTGGATGACACCTCCGTTGGTATCCGTGGGACGGCTGACTACAACGTCTCCTAGCCGGATATCATTCTTCTTTGACGGTACCCCACCTCCAATTCCCACCATTAGTCCAAACCGGAGGGATTTGAACGTTCGCAGCATGTCTTTCGCAACCGTAGCAGCAGGGGTGTTTCCGTACACCCCCGAAGGAAGGCAGGCAATCACAACATTATGACCCCAGACCTCTCCCAGAATGTAGCAGTTGTGATCCGCTGGATTCTGCTGTGGGGGATTTGGGTGATTCTTTCGAGCATGCCTTTAGCAGCTGCCATCTCTAAAGGGAGAGCATACACCCAGCCCACAGTGTAGTCATCGAGACTGATTGTATCGGCCGTTGAGGGTTCATCTGCTGCTCGGTTTCGCTTCGGAGGCCGTGAGGTTGCGTCAGGCTCTGACTCGCTTAGCCAAGTGCAGGATATAGGCCGTAAAAACAGCACTTACCAGACTCTGACTGATGGTCACGCTTATTACCGCTGTCCATGTTGTTCATTTCAGCACTTGCGTGGATCTCCTGTGCCCTGGGGTAAGGAGTCCGGGTATGTGAGGTGTTATCGTAGGGGTCGGTGTTATTTGGAGTATGCTTGAGATAAGGTTTGGCTTATGGATAGTTCCGGTGCCAAGATTAGGGAGTGAGGAACAGTTCCTTGGGGCATTTGGGAACTCGGAAATCAAGTTGACTTATCCAAGTTGAAACTGGCACTCTCAGCCGCACGTCTCTTCGCAGGCTCCCCGCACTTGATATAAACGCTGATAGGATGCCATGTGCTGGGATGAAGCACCAGATGACTAATATCACCGTTTATTTTCAGCTGCTCAATGCACATCCCTGAAAATACGCAGCCGACTCAGATCTGAGACCTCACGTGAACACAGGGATTACTTATCTGGGACAGGCTAGTCACTTGGACCAAAGAATTAAACATGATAACATTGTAAATTGAGCCGCTGACTTGAATCATTCTATAGTACATGATAATACATAACATCTTATGAAGAATTGTCTCCGCAAGAAAAGACGCCACGGACACCTGAAGAGGAGTTGAAGATGTCGAGGAGTTCAGTGATAGATGCCCACAGACCAGCTGCGTTCATAAAGAGTGACATGATGATGAGAAGAGCGTTGACAATGGTCAGGCAGATCTTTTTCCAGTCCCGGAAGTACTGGCCCTTGTTCATGTGGAACCAGAAGACGGCACTGAAACCGTAGGTAAACCAAGAGATAGTAGTGGCGGATGTAATGGAAAGGATGGAGTCAAAAACAGGGATAGCGTTGGACAGAATGAAGACGACAACCCAAAAGCCAGTGACTGAAGCGATCCAAGTTCCCCAGGACTTGACTGAGCTGGCAGTGACTTCATGAAGGTTACCAGTCCATCGCATGACGTTGACAAAGATGTACTTGGAACCAATGTGACCATAAGCCAGACCAGTAGCAAAGATAGCAGGGAGAGCAACACCATAGGCAGCCTTGGAGAATACGGGTGCAGTGGATCCCAAGATTGGCGAGGTGGTGTATTCGGCTCCGAGGCAGTAGAAGATGACTGCAAAGATGACATACATGGTCATGGAACCACATTCAAGGACAGTAAGACAGAACTTGAAATCCTCAAGAGGCGCGGTCATCTCAGCAAGGTATCCCTGGAAGTTGTTAGCTGTGTTTAGTTATTGATACATCGTTCGAACTTACCACAAAGCTGAGATTGGCAGCGTAAGCAAAGACAATCTTCAAACAAGCGTTGAGACCATCACGGAAGCTGGGGTTACCGACGATGACAATCTCTCTGCGCCACTCAGACATGTTGTCGACACCTCGAGGGCCATCAACGCCAAGAACAACCATGACAATGATACAAGCGGCAAGAACACTCAGAGCATTGGGAATACCAAGGTGTGACACAAACTTGGTTGTACGGGGAAGACAGAAGAGGTAGCATGCTGCGCAAGAGATAAAGATAAAAACAACAGTGCAAGCGGCGTGGTTGCTAATGGTGTTGAGGGCAATAGAGAGGGTAACCATAGCAGAAGCAGCGACAAAGATGACCTGAATCATCATCATGACACCTGCAATACTTTCAAGGGTTCTTCCACCGACGAAACGAGTCATGTCGACAATGTTTAGCACCTGGGGGTGGATTCGGTAGTATTGGAGAAGCTCGTAGGCGGTATACCATGAGATGGCACCGATACCAATGAGCGCAATGATACCAGGGACCAAGCCAAGGGTCTTGAGAGTCGAGGGAAGCGATAGGATACCGAGACCGATCTGATTGGCGAAGAGGATAAAGATGGTATCCCATCTCTTGAGTGTTCGAAAATTCTTGCCGCCTTGAGAGTAGATGTTTGAGTTGTCGGCAGACTCATTGACGGTCTGAAAGTCGTGGCCATCGTGGGAACTGGCCTCGTGCTTGTTGTAGCCATCGCTATCAGAGGTGACTCCATCGTGGAGCTGACCCTCAGTCTTTTGATCGAGTTTCCCCATATTTTCTGCTTTGGAGTGGGTATATAAAGAAGCCAAGAGTGATGATCTGACGAAAAAAGAAAAGAGACAAATGTCACCAGGACAATTGATGCTGTAGATATATGATGATCAAAGATGATTTGAATGAGAGGCAACGGTTGAAGCTGGAGATAGACGAGAAAGATTAAGTGGAATTGACTCAAACTTTATACCGTCCGCCTCGTTTTGATGATCGAGTATAAATGGCGCAGTCTATTAACGGTACTTGATGGTCTGACGGATAGGGGTTGGGGCAAAGGACACTGAGACGTCATTGCGATGTTGGTTTGGAGTGATTGATTGGGGAAATTGGAGTGATGGGCTCCGCAAAGCCATCTAGAATTTCGTTCGCCTCAAATCAGGGCTGCAAATAGTTGGGACCGGGGTAGGAAGGTAGTTGAAGAATGGAGTACAATATGGGGCGGTGCTCTTTTCGCCTCTTGGCTTGAACTAAGAGACCCCATTGACAAAGCCCCATGGGGGTTTGATGAAACGAATACTTGCCTGTATAACGTACAAGTTTCCTATTCAGGGTATTATCTATCGTTCGGTCAGGTTCGGTCTCTTTTGTGTCTGTGGATTGATGGAAGATGCCCGGACCAGTCGGATATTGAGTTGAAGAGTGCACTGCTCACAAGGTTTCCTTGGCTTGTTGGGTGCTTTGCTTCAGTTGGATGGAAATTTGACCGAAAAGAGTTTCTGTCTGTGCTTTTTTACGGGCTCGCCGGGGGTTTGACGTCAGGGATGAAGGTATCTTTAACGCGATGGAGGCGTTCAGCCGCATTTAGCCGCCAATGTTTAAGACAACGTCTATTGTAGATATCAGTATCTCTTATCAAATTTGACTGTCATCAAGAGCTTCTTGTCTACTTTTACTTATCAAACTGTTGGGAATATCAGATTTCACATCGTCAATCGTACTGACTGACCTCAATCTCGCCAAATGTCCTTGCTTCTTGGTTTATTATGGGCTTAGCATTACTATGACTAACATAACTCCATTACGGCCTTGGCAAACTCCATATCTCACGGTCAATCCCCATAATAGGCCCACGCTTTGGTCCCTGATCCCCAATAATCACGAGACAAAATGTCAGAAGAATGCAAAGACGAAATGCATCGCCCTCGTCAGATAATTACAAGTCTGGAGATGAGACAAGCAACGTAGTTTTCATTAGTGATGAGAACCAGAATTCATACGAGCCCCCATGGGGAAGATGGGTTTTCCCCAGAATGATGAAAACGGTGCTTTTTTGGTCATTTCCGGGGAATACTTGGCAGTTAGGGTCTACAAGCAAGTATCTCTCAACATGACGGAGGAAGTCTCACAAAATCACGGCATGTCTCTTGGTCTTGTCTTGCTCTCGATGATCTACACTAACATGCATAACTATGTCATAACTTGTACTTTAAATCCTTCTAGAAAATCGATTTATGCAACAAAAGGCCATGTTTTTTCCTCCATTAGGTTAGTCTAGCCGCGCTTCCTGGCCATTGCTTGCGTGGCACTTCAGCTTGTATTGCCTGCGGCAAAGATCTACATCACCTAAAAAGACACGAGTAAGTTCACCGAGGCACTGACATCAATCAGCAGATCATTGGCTGTTATCGTCTTCATTAAACCAGAGATAGGGAGATCGTCAACGGGCATTTCCTTGAATTCCCGTTGTAACGTGGTCTGTATCAACGCGCAAACGTTATCAACCCCCACTGTGAGCTTGTTATTGGTATGCATCAATATCTAAAGCCAAGAGTTTCCACTAATTTCAAGGGGTAATTATGTCTTTACCTGCCAAAAGCTGGAGCCTAGCTGACATCAAAGCAAGGGGTGTTATGCACGTCCCGATTTTAGGTCCCGACGGCCTTATGCGCGATTTTATTCTAGAAATATTCTTCTGCTCCAACGTTCTGTTTCACAATTGGTCTTTTACCAACAGACCACTCGGTTCTTCTACGGGATCGCCGGTGATTGCTCTTATCTTATACTCAAAAGAAACAATAGCGCCGGTACTGAACCGGGACATCCTGGGATGGATCAGACGTTCAGCGGTTTGGCCCGAGTCTTAGTCTGTTATTTTAATGCATCCACGGATATTAACCGCGGTGGAGGTCGGGCCTCATAGAAATGTCTCGGGTCTCGGGTAGGATGATCTCGGTGAACAACAGAACGGGCATCCTCAGATATCGAGCCATAGTCAAACGGTTAAAGTCGGACCATCACAACGTCAGGCTTGATATTGGTAATAGTATTGCTGCCCAGTCTTGGCAAACTGTTGGACAGTGGATGTTGGGGTAAACTTATGATTCTCTTCAGTGGTCTTGTTAGCTTATGTTGATAATCTGGCAGTCCAGACTTTATTAATTAGTTAAGTATGAAAAAGGAATAGATTAGTATGTAAGATAGATAGTATACTGTAAGAGCTTCCTAAATAGTTACTGCATTAAGTGTATATGCTATACTTTATTAATAGAGAGATTTACTACTTTTTATTAACCTAAGTACTAATATACTATAATATTTAATATATTACAACTCTTACAGTTATATTATATATACTCTATATTTCTTACTAATTACTTTATATTAATAGTTTAATTATTATATATTTAATTATAAGGGCTAAGATTTTTATATTACCTACTTATTTAAGTTGCCTACTTATTATATACATTTGCAATTCTGTTACTG
>JABFFG010000270.1:0-23169 GCA_013623685.1 Fusarium transvaalense
CTCTTCCCCCTTCCCCCTCCCTGGTCTTTTGTCTGTCAGTCCCCAAACATTGGCACATCTCCACTTTGGTAATGGAAGGCTCAAGGACTGCTACGTCTGCCGCTGCGGCGGAGGACTCTTCGTCACTGCGAGTAGCGAATCCTTTCGCTACACCTGGTGTTGAGAGTACCGATAACCCCTTTGCGACACCTGCTGTTGCGACGCCCGCTGCTGAATCTGTAACATCGCGACAATTGGGACAGACTCGCAATACTTCTTCATTCGATGGTATGTTGCTGATTTTATTTTATTATTGTCTATTAAACTAATCCTTTATAGTTCCCACTGTTCGTCGACGCTTCAGAAGTAGTCGTCTTCATGGCGAGTTTGAGAAGCCATGGTTAGAGACTAAGAAGAAGCAATGGAATTGGGATAGTACCATTTTCTACGGATGCATCTTTATCGGACTCGGTAAGTTCAATATTATTTCTCTTCTTCTTGAATTCCCAATAACAATTTCCAGGTATTGGTGGTTTCCTTTGCTGGACAGAGACCCAAGTCCCCAAGCATGATGTAAGTGAAGCTCACCATATTCATCACGTTCAGCAACTAACTGATTTAGTACTGCTTGGTCATGGACGATCAGTTCCAGAACCTCAATAACTGGAATCATGAAGTCCAAATGAACGGCTTCGGGTATGTCTCCAACCTTTTTCTCTATCTCGTCGCTAACAATTTTCAGTACCGGTGCCTTTGACTGGACTACCAATGATCCAGCCAATTCATATGTTGATGCAGAGGGCCTTCACATTGTCCCTACAGCTACAACTGAGAGCACTTCCATCACTGGAGATCAGCTCTTGAATGGCTTCACTGTCAACATGACCACCAACAGCCGCACCTGGGGAAAGTGCACAGCAAAGAGCATCAAGAAGAACAATGATCGCTGGCCCTGCGCAGCCCGCAGCAATGCCACTCTTGGTCAAATCATTAACCCCGTGCGGTCTGCGCGCTTAAACACCAAGGGTAAAAAGACCATCCGCTATGGCCGCGTCGAGGTCGTGGCGCGTATGCCCAAAGGTGACTGGCTCTGGCCTGCTATCTGGATGATGCCCCAGGATGAGGTCTACGGCGAGTGGCCCAAGTCGGGCGAGATTGATATTGCTGAGAGCCGTGGCAACGATGCAAGGACGTATCCCATGGGTAACAACCTTGTGTCGTCGGCGCTTCACTGGGGAACTGCTACGGAGAATGATCGCTGGAGGAGAGCTTACGGAGAGTGGGGAGGAAAGCGAGTTCTCTACTCTGAGAGATTCCACACTTATGGTTTGGAGTGGAGTGAGAAGTATCTGTTTACCTGGCTTGATGGCCGTCTTCGCGTAAGTCTTTTTTTTTCCCGCTGGTTTAGAAGACCAACTACTGACTCCTCCACAGCAAGTTCAATTCTTTGATTTCACAAAGAACAGAAACCTCTGGACCTATGGAGAATTCGCCAACCAGCCCATCAACGGTTCCATCCCTACGGACCCTTGGAGCAGCACAGGCCGTAAAAACACGCCTTTCGACGAATCATTCTACCTCATCCTCAACGTTGCAGTCGGCGGTACTAACGGCTGGTTCCCGTAAGTCTCTTCCACTATTCACTTTTTTTTCTCCACAACTCCATCTATCAGAACCCACTCTTTCCCGCTAGATCTTACTGTTACAATCAATCTCGATGCATGCTAATCTCTTCTTCTTACAGCGACGCAATCGGCGATAAACCCTGGGCTGATAGCAGCGAGACCCCTATGCGAGACTTTTGGAAGGCCAACAGTACTTGGCTTCCCACCTGGGGTCCTATCAAGGATCGCGGTATGGTTGTCAAGTCGGTTAAGATGTGGCAGGAGGGTGCATGTGGAACTGTCAGATCTAGCTGAAGGAGCATGTACCTGTAGTATGCAAGATTAATTTTTCCTGGGTCAGAGTTTTCGTCTAGTTTTTTTCTGGATCTCGGTGGGGGAATGAGTAATACACAGAATAGTATCGATATAACATAACGTCTTGATAACCTCATCTTTCTCTCTTGTCTTTCTTCTTTTTGAGATTATCTTCCCCCCACGTGGTGTCGGACCTCTAATCTTACACGGAGCTGCATCGTTTGGAACTAAATTCTCACCAACATGAGCCAAATACACTTAATTGGCACGATTGCAACCCTCTCACTATCTTTTAGACTGTCACTTGTAATCTTTGTCTATCTCTTCTCGATCTCTTGTCAGCCTTCGGGATTTATTCCAGATTTGCCCGTGCGGACCTTGCATTCCATGCTGACACTTCCCCTCTCATTTTCTTCTATGGAGTCATATTTTCTCTTAGAGCCCACGTTGCTTACCGGGCGCATCTGGCCCTACTGGGAATAATGCAGGGAATAAAACGATGAGTTTTCGTAGATCGTCTTATAGGTTTTCTATTAAGAGCAACCAAGACAATAGTATGGGTGATGTGATATGAAATGCATATTTATTTTTATCCGCACTAATGTATTAGATACCCTACAAGCAGAGACCCTCGATGCATGTATTATAAAAGGCCAAGGAACTTGTGCGCTGGCAAAGCATTAATTATCCTACCTGGAGATGACAATTGCAGGGCCAACAGCACACACACACACACCTCACTTTGCCCAGGTCAATGCAAACAGTCTTGGTATTTTGCCAAGCGAAGCCTCAACTGGCTGAACTCCGAAACCCTGAGATGATAAGAGAACCCTGGCTAAGCGCTCACAACAAACCTGATAAAGAGATTTTTTCTCTGGTGCAGCTAACACATAATGCAGTGACCCCTGGTTCTTGCAGGTTAGGAGAACTTTTGCCTGCAGCCAAGGCTCGTGTTTTTTTCTTGGTTCGCGATTCTCTCATATGTATCCCACCCCACGGACTTGCAAGTGTCCCTCGGTGTGGGTTACATTTATACCAGGATCAGGGGCTGTTGTTGTGGCATCCACTTCCCTCGGTTATTTCCTATTCACCAACTGGGCCAAGAGCATGTTCCCCTTCCGAACTGCCAAATTGATTGAGCAGGGGTTATTTGGTTCAAGTCCAATGTATCTGTACGTACATATCTTTTAACCGCCCGCCCAATTAAAGGTGGGATACTCTACCTGATCCCCCTGAACCTTGTTGAGTTTAGAGAGATATGGCTTTACGATATAGTCCGTTCTTCCTAGACTCAATTATAGTTTGCCCAGTCGATAGTAGTAGTAGTTAAAAGAAGGCTTGAACTGAGACTGCCCTAGTTTGGCTTCAACCTTATCGTAACTCTAGAGACAGGCCAACGTTTTAGACTGGCCCTAGGATCGCAAAAAGTCTCAGACTTCTCAATTGGCCCAACTCGTTCCTCGCCAGCTCTCCACAAACAAAAAGCTTCAGGGGTTCAGGTGGTGAGTGATTGTCCATGACTCCACCCATTCTCGTACAGATCGAGAGATTAACATCCTCTTGGCTGTCAGCCTGGATACCCGCTCCAGATCCTGGCCCTGACCCTGTCGATCAAATTGCCAATACACTCAGGCGTACCGTCAACCGCCCTCTCTTGTCGTCTGCTCAATTGTGACACTCCAAGACGCTGTACTACAGCATAAACGATCACAAGGCTGAACCGAATTGGCGCCGGTCAGCAATTTGTTCAAGACCTTTTGCCAAGACATACCCGGTCTGTCTCGACCCTTTAGGACAGAATGGATCCAATATGCAGTAATACTGGCCTGATCCACCGACGAGCTATCCTCTCAAGTGGCTTCTCCTGATCACAAGGCTCCCACTCTAAGATAATTCTACGACTCTCCTGTGTTCACGCGCCCGTCGACCTGCATAATCACAAGGACTATTCACCGTTCCGCGTGCACAATAGTAAGAATCTTAATTGTATTAGGGATGGGCATACCATTATGGGCTGACTCTTACACTATGGAATAGCTAGCTAGTGTAAGATGGAAAGGGGCGGAATCAATGGGCAAAGGGATGTGGGCGCGAGAGAGTGAGAGGTGAGAAACTTCCTTATCCTCGGGTATGAGGAGAAGTCATATATGTACGGGTTTATCCAACTCCCATGTCGATCTCTCCTTCAAGAGTTTCTGCATTGCATGGGGATTCATTCCTTCGTTCACAACAGAGTTCTAGCCCTTTTGCACATCATACTCCCCTTCACATTATCCACCACACCTTGATACATTCATTTCCTTTTTCCTTTTATCCAAAGTCTTTCGTTCTTTTCTGTTTGCCTGTATCGTCTTGTTTTGTCTTGCCTACGCCCCTCTTGCACTTCTGTCACCTCGCACAGCATACCAGCCGTCATGTTGGTGCTTCGCTTTGCTGCACTCGCCGCAGCGTCCGTTCACTTGAGTTCGGCGAGCGCCATCTTTCGCAGGGATCTAACGCCGCCTGAATCGCCACGCGAGGGCTGGACCTACCTGGGCTGCTACATTGATAGCACCTCCAAGCGCGCTCTCGATGGCCCTGTTCACTATGATGAAACGGGCCTCACAGCTGAGACCTGCGTCGCCCATTGCGTTGGTCTCGGCTACGCCTTTGCGGGCATGGAGTACTCCAAGGAGTGCTGTAAGTGAAATTCCCTCTTTTTTTTTTTTTTTTTGGGATATGCAATGCAGTGTATTCGTAACTATCGATCGACATTTTTGTGACTGACCTATGATTTTGTGACTAGTCTGCGGCAGCAAGAGGCCCACTGCAAAGACAGATGAGGCTGATTGTAACATGGCCTGCACTGGCGATGATGAGCAACCTTGCGGAGCTGGCGACAGGTTGACTGTCTTTGGCAAGGCTTCAGCTGGCGGGTCTTCTGTTCCTTCCGGATCCCCCACTGAAACTGTTTCTGCTACTGCCACTGCTTCCGGTACTACTGCTCCTATCGCCACTGATTTGCCTGGAACCTGGACTTATGCAGGTTGCTACATTGACCCGCCGGGCCGTGCCTTGCAACCCGCCGGAACTTCCAAGGATATGACTCCTCAGAAGTGTATCGCCGCATGCATCGCGGACGGCTACAAGATCGCCGGTGTTGAGTACGCAGAGGAGTGCTTCTGCGGCAATGCTCTTAACAATGCTGCTTCCAAGACCAAGGACTCCGACTGTAACATGCCCTGCGCGGGCGATGACAGCCAGATGTGCGGTGCTGGCAGCCGTTTGTCGCTCTACTCCGATGGAGACTTTGAGATCTACCCGATCCCTGTTGCCAAGGAGGATGATCTTCCTGGTGACTGGGAGTACAAGGGCTGCGTCTTTGATAACAACAACCCCTACCTTCTTGAGTGGCTCTATGAGGACGCCGGCAGCTATGCTACCAGCAACATGACCATCGAGACCTGCCTTGCCCGCTGCCAGAAGTTCGGTTACTCCGCTGGTGGTGTTGAGTACGGTCGCCAGTGTGTCTGCGGTGATCTCAACGCCGTCGAGGCCAGGGGTGATGTCTGGAAGGACGACAGTTTCTGCAGCATGGCCTGCCCTGGCGATCGCAATTTCACATGCGGTGCTGGAAACCACATCAACTACTACGAGTGGACTGGCACGCCTCTCAACACCTTCCATTACGCATCTGGTTACAAGGCTGGACGATACGACCACTTTTCCACTTCTCCCATTATTCCCCTTATCAGCTCTGTTGGCATCAACGACAAGGTTGTTTTTGTCGAGAAGCACGGTACGTCTGATGACGACACTGAGGGCTCTTTCGAGTTTGACTACACCACCAACATCTACCGTGAACTCGCTCTCAAGACTGATGTCTTTTGCTCTGCTTCATTCACTCTCCCTGACAAGGCCGGTCGTATCATCAACATTGGTGGATGGTCTGCCGAGTCAGTCTATGGTATTCGTTTCTTCACTCCTGATTCTCCCCAAGGAGTCGACAATGGCACCAATGTTTGGGAAGAGGATTACTCGCAGCTGCGACTCTTTGATCCTCGCTGGTACCCCACTGCCCTTGTTCTTTCCAACGGTTCTATTCTTGCTATGGGTGGCGAGTCCGGTTCCGACGCCCCTATCGTCCCTACCGCTGAAGTCCTTCCTCACCCTGCTGGTGTGACAGAGTCGACTTACCTCGACTACCTTGAGCGTGCTGAGAATATTGGCCGAACCAACTCTTATCCTCACATGGCTATCTTGCCTTCTGGTAACATTTTCTTTACTCAATTTAATGAATCTCGTATTCTTTCTCAGGTCGACTTCCAGTCTATCAAGAAGCTACCTGATATGCCTGGACAGGTCGACAACCCTTTGACTGGTCGCAACTATCCTCTTCAGGGTACCATGATGGTCTTGCCTCATAAGGCTCCTTACAGTGATCCCGTCGAGGTTCTCATCTGTGGTGGTACTACTCACGAGCCTGGCAATGAAGCTCTTGACAACTGTGTCCTGATGGCTCCTGATGTTGAGGGCGCTGAGTGGACCATCGAGCGTATGGTAAGTAGTCATAATCTTCCCACTGCTTCAATGTCACATACTAACAGTCGCAGCCCTCCAAGCGAGTCATGCCCAACATGGTCGCCCTCCCTGATGGCCGCTACCTCATCCTCGGTGGAGCTCAAGTTGGTCGCGGTGGCTTCGGTCTCGCTGACAACTCCAACTTGAACGCAGTCATGTACGACCCTGAGGAGCCTCTCGGTCAGCGCATGACCGTCCTCGCCAACACCACCATCGCACGCATGTACCACTCTGAAGCTGTCCTCCTCAGCGACGGAAAGATCCTCGTGTCTGGCTCTGACCCTCAAGATCAGGGTAAGCATCCTCAGGAGAAGCGCATCGAGTACTTCTGGCCCGACTACCTTTTGTCTGGCGCTACTCAGCCCAACTTTACCATCTCCGACCGTGACTGGGCTTACGGTGAGAGCTACACTTTTACTCTCACTTCTGCTCTTGAGGAGGGTGCTTCCAACCTTCGCGTCTCGCTTTTGGCTTCTGTTGGTGCTACTCACGGTGTGAGCATGGGTCAACGTACCTTGTTCCCTGAGTTTTCATGCTCTGGCAACACTTGCAGCGTTACTGCGCCTCCTAATGCTTTTGTCAGTCCTCCTTCTTGGTACCAGATGTTTGTGCTTGATGGACCTACTCCTTCGCACGCCATTTGGGTCCGCATTGGTGGTGATCCAGGCCGTCTCGGTGACTGGCCTAAGCTTCCTGGTTTCACTCCTCCAGGTGTCTAATTCAACCATATCTTCTTTTAGTATCTTTCTTTTTCTCTTCTTTGTCTTTCTTTAATTCTTTTGATTGATAGTCAGGAGCAACAGCTTCTACGATTGGATGACGTTCCTGAGGGGGCATACGATGGTGGATGATAATTCTTTGTATTTCACTTGTGTATTTTTATCATGTACACGCTTGATAATACCCTTAATATATCGTATACGATAATCTTTGAATGTGGTCATTGTTGGGTAGCTCATTGAAGATCTGAAACCTTAGATATTGAGTTGGTGTGATGAATGTGACGCATGGCGGGTCGTTATTCAACACAATAGGCAAAGTCAAAAATCTAGATGAGTTAAGATAAGATGAGATGAGATGGAATGAATCGTGATAGGTTGAGATGAACTAAAGTGTGATGAGGTGAGATGTTTAATTTCACAACACTTCCTGCAACGTAAGTGATACCCACGTGGTGTCAGACAAGTCGAGTGGCACCCATGTCAGCCAGACCCTACGCGCTTGCAGACGTAGTGAAACCGTGATGTAATAGCAAGTTAGTGGAGAACGCCATTTATCATCAGCATCAGAGTCTGCAAGGAAACACGTCGTAAAGTCTATTGAGACAAGAGAATCGCGTTGTCATTGGAACGAAAAGGAGGAGGTTGGGAGTAGCAACGCGATTCATGTTAGTGGGGAATGGTGTTCGCCTTGAAAAACAACAACCCTGATGAAACGCGTTTTGAGGAGCTTTGACCACTGAATTTTGAGTTGCTTTAGATGTAGGGTAGCTTCAATGGACTGGCATAATTCTACGAAACAGACAATATAGACTACATGGAGTGATATTAGAAGATTATAAAGGCTTTAGTTACTATCCTAAAGGTTCCCAGTACAGATGAGCCTTTTCTCCGAGTGATTTGGGCACTTGGGCGTCTAACTCAGAATTCCACACCTTGAAAGCGAGAAATCATCACACAAACCATGCAACGCTCTAGGAGTTTTTACTACAGGGAAGCCATTATATGCTACCTGCCTGCCAAGTGTCTATAAGTGACTGGATCAATAGAATCTTGGTTTCTGGAGTACCCTTGGAAATATCTGATTGAAGTTAAAGTATATGCTGCTCTTGATGAGTGGTTCTGACATGGATTCGTGTGCGCTGTTCATGGACATAGTCTACAATCCCATATTTTATCGGCATCCAATCAAAAGGCAAGATGGCCGAGCGGTCTAAGGCGCTGTGTTCAGGTTCTATTCGAACTAGTAACGATTCGCAGTCTCGAAAGGGGCCTGGGTTCGAATCCCAGTCTTGTCAACTATTTTTGACCCCTGTCTCTCGACTCGGTTCGGATTTTATTTTTGCCAATGTGACTTGAACCAACATATCGTCCAGTGAGTGAGTGCATGACACGATTCAACCTGCATCCGCATTTGTTAATACGACCGACAATAATGAATCGCTTACAGGAGAGAATGAATAAAGACCGCCAGATTGCGCTCTTTGGCGACTCTCCACCCCCTCCGAGAATAGCTGCCCCATATCCAGACAGTGAAGTTATTTACAGCTGCAATCAACGATGTATTGTTCGACATGGCGATACTGTCACAAAAGATATCACGTACCCTACGGAATGAGCAGAAATCAGACACCAGATGAGGCGATAGTTTTGCCATTTATCAAAGAACATACAAGGATCCCTGTACCCAAATTGATCAGCAGTGATTGGGACCGTATCACGATGGAGTATATCGGCGGTCAACCATTAAATGAAGCCTGGCCATCCCTAGAACCACAGCAGCGTTCCGAGATACTTTCTTAGCTAAAATGCTACATCTCCCAAATGCAAGCTTTGCAGGGTGTCTATTTCGGTCGTCTTGATGGCCAAGGCGCCATAGTTCCCAACATATTCACTCGATCTGGCGGGCCTTTTCGCACCACGGCATCGTTTCATGACTGGCCTTGTTCGGCCACCAACCAGAACTACAGAAATGTCCATTTACTGGCATCAGATCACGACCCAACTCGGTGCCGAGTATCCTATCGTATTTACGCACGGCGACATTTCGTCTAGGAATATTCTTGTTCGAGATGGTCGTATCGTCGCCATTCTGGATTGGGAATGGGCAGGCTTCTATCCTGTATATTGGGATTATGTCTTTACGATGCGTGGCTTGGACAATGTCGACTGGGCTACACTAGGAAACCATGTACCGACTCTGTTCCCCAAACGATATGACATGGAGTACATTCTGGTCAAGTTTATCCTGTCTCTATCTTAGGTGCACAAGCTTCTCTGTAACCATCTTCCATATTCCTATAATCCTTGACCCAACAAGAGCAGCTCACGAAGCACATCCATATTCTCAACCATCGTCGCCTCCAGCCAAGCCCCACAAGATAATCTAATATCTAGACGGCGCCGCGTTGGCTCAGTGGTAGAGCGTGTCACTAGTAATGACAAGGTCCAAGGTTCGATCCCTTGACGTGGCACAGATGGAATCAGAACATCTGAGTGTTCCTTTTTGCTTCTCGATTGTTGTAGTTAGACTTCAGAGCGTCTTGGAACCTACTGGGTACAGATTGAAGTATCGCAGGATAGAATGCCAACCAGCAATGAAGTTTTATACATACAGGAGGTAACTATTTATATTCACAACATTTATAGCAGCTTCTAAGTATTATTACCTGAGTTCCAACTTTATAGTTTAAACATCTTTACACTGTTATATACTTATAGCTGCGGAACAAGTCTTGTACCTTTTTAATATCATCCCTTGAATAGTATACAGCATCTGAGTTGCTTCTAAGAGACATCTCAACTGAGTCTTGTTAGGCACCCACTGTAGGCGCTGCTGACGAGACCAACTTGAGTGGCGAAGTGCACTGCAAGCAACCAATGAACAACAGTTGTCGGTGTGGCTCAGTTGGTTAGAGCGTTGGTCTCATATCTGGTATCAGATTGACTTGATTAAACATCAGGGTAATCCAAAGGTCGAGAGTTCGAGCCTCTCCACCGACAATCCTTTTGCTTTTTGCACCTGGTATATCCTCACCAGAAAACCAACGCCTGTCTGTCAGTGCTACTACAACAGGGTCACCTAGTTAACCTCGAGCTTATTACCACTTAATTTTCATATTGCCCGTAACCTCTCTTCATAAAACATACCCAACAGCATCTAAAGCGCCTTTCTCTAATTGATTCTTACTAACTGGCGACCGTTCCAATGATATTCTCCTTCAAACCTACCCACCCACACCTTTATATGGATGTTGCCGACGTCGCCAGGCTGTACGGGGAACCGTCTAATGCCAGCTGGGTCTTTATTCGTCTGGGTCCTCTTTGAAATGAGATGAACTCTCACAAAACCTTGCACGTCTTCATTGTCTGATTCAGAGTCTGAACTTGACAGCTCTCGCGCTCTTCCAGGGCATGTGATCTTCATAGCTGACCTTTTCCATGGGCCGTGAAGTTTCAACAGGTGACTTTTCCTACATACTTGATCCCGTTGGATGCCTCTTATCCGTTTGGGGTCTGCTGAGAAGGTACACCCATGATATGTCTCGTCATCTTGAAGTTCAACCACTCGTGTGAAGGACCTCTTGCACTTTTGGCTACGAAGTCAGTTAGTTGTGTCGCCTACAATGATGAGTGGGAATTGACTTTCCATTCAACCTCAACACCCGTGTCGCCACTTGAAGGCGTCTTGCAAAAAGGGCAGCTTGATAGCTTCCCACTGGTACTCATGCCCTCTGTTTCCTTGCATTTCAAGCTCATGTTTACCCTCTGATATGGCAGAAAAGCGCTTTCCCAGGGTATTGACATATCGATCTCCCGTCGTGTATTGCTCTCTTGCAGAGAGTAAAGCTTACGTTTTACCCGACGAGCACCTTTCTTACCCTTGAAACGCTCAGTCAGTATGAACTCGAGAACTTCCCAAGACGTGATAGTCTTTAGATGGATAGGGAAGACCCTCCCGGTGACGTCTTCTAAGACGAAATGTTCGTCACTTGGTCCTCTGTCGAGGCGCATGACGAGGGACTTGATGCTGTGAAGATCCCCTACAATGCTGTGCATCATGGAGATGATCTGGCCTGTTGATATACTGAGTTGTGTGCCCAATTTACAGACAATGTCTAATTTAGAAATTATGCTTCGGCCTATGAAGTCGAGGAATCCTTTTAACGATGACTCTGATTGACGAATCAAGGCGGCTGTACGACTCTCAGCAGCAGACTGTTCTCTGACAAGTGAATCATGGTTTGTTTGCAATACCCGTCTGCTAAAGTCAGAATCAGTAAATCATCAGGAGAAAATTTCCACTCACATTGTGACCATGTCTAGAAGCACCTTGAGCGCCGTAGTACGCCCCATTACCTCGGCGCGAAATCTGTCGATGTCTTTCTCCTTCGCCTTCCACTGGATCTTTCTCCCAATTTCTTTCATGGAACTCTTGTTCGCTGGAGCACTGGCACCCAAAGTTGGCTCATACTTGCTAATCTGGCCCAGAAAGCTATCTAAGCAATTCTTGGTTTGGGCCACCATATCAAGCGCGATGATTGAGAGATCCTCGAGTGGATGAGTCAAATCAGGGCCTTCGAGCGCCTGCTTTACCGCTTCTAGCGTCCGACTAAGGGTAGTGAGTTCATGTATCAGCCCTCGGTATTGCGTGGCAGATCCACGGGAGTCGTCAAGGGCGGCGATAATATCCTTAATCAGGACAGTGATCGAGATGAAGTCGCCAATGGCCCCGAAACTTAGCCCGAAATCCATTGCCAGACTCTGTGAGTAACTAAATCAATTCGTCCTTCAGTTTGGCTGAATTCACAAGCGCTGAACAATAGCGACAAAGGTTGGTCAAGGGCAGAAAGCAAAGGCTTGGGTTCAAGCGGGGCAACAGGATTGAAACAGAATGTGTTGGCATAGCCGCCGAGGCTTGCAGCAAGGCAAACTCATTCGTTGTTGGCTAGGCTGACTCAATAACAAAGGTCAAAGACGCATACAGTTGCCACTTGTCAATTAACTCTGGGCTATGTGGTGTAGCTATATACTGAGCAACATGGGATAGCTTGTATAACTAGTTGTTCATGGCCATCACTGGAGGGAAGGAGAAGACAAGGATAGTATAAACTGCATGTCATATTAACCTCTGGTTCTAAGTCTTCGAAGCGCGAGATTAATCTGCATCATCTCGGCATCTCGCAATGTTAATGTGTTATTCTGAACTGTCTCTCAACAATCCGATAAGGCGCGGTGGCGGAGTGGTCTAACGCGATAGACTAGAAATCTATTCTCCTCGGAGGCGTCTGTTCGAATCAGGCCCGCGTCGACTGGAAAACAGTCGGGCTCTTCAAGAGTCCTTCTCTTATCATCATTTTTATTTTTTGTCTATTGCCTCGCTGTACCGTTGCTGCCATAACTCTATTCTTACTCTAATTTTCGCGGTTTTTAACCCCTGTGAGTATTGGATTTCTATTCATTTTAATTCGTGGCTGCGTAGAAGTGGATATCTCGATGCTGTGAGAATCTAATGCTAACACCCATGAGAGGACAGAACAACCCCACGAGTGAACCACCATCAATGCTTTTAAAACATTGCAAAACAGTGAGTGAACCTTCTTCCAAGGTTAATTATAACTCCGATGTATTGCAGCAATAATTTGCTGCCAATCTCCAATGAAAGTCGACCCTCTCTCCTGATCGTGTAGTGGGCTACTGTATAATGCCGCTGCTGTACCGTATTCGTGTTATGCCCAGGCGTCAGTAACCTCTCATAGGTATGCTATTAGAGCCGGCTTTAGGGTAGAAATATACTCCTTTTTACACTTGAATTCTCAAGATGCAATGTCTCTCAACGACGCTCTGGCACTAAAGCTGCTCATACTCTGAGTCTTCTTACTACGCTCTGGCGAGATTTAGAACCAACTTTAACTTTACCTGGCAAGGCTAACAATCTACCAACTCTTTCCTACCCAAGGAGGACGCAATGATGTGGTTATTGGAAATGCTATGAGCTCTGCCAGTAACGCTGGGAATGGCTCAGTACCTTCCTCCTGGCCGATACTCTCAGTGTCATTCTCTCCCAGTCTCTCCAACCTCGACCTTCTAGGCTCCTCAGCAGAGTAATATTTTGCCAAGATGCGGTAGTTATAGGTTTACTCGGTTCTTCGAGTAACCGCTTTATTTATATCCCAATAGACCTTGCGTAGGCTATCCAGCTCTGTGGTGACCTGAACATCGTCGTCATGCACGGACAAGATGTAACATTCCCGTCCGCTGGGATTTAGTCCTCTGCTACATCTCCACCCCAATCATATTCATTTCCAAAGATGCCCTGCACACCGTTGGCTCAACTCTACTTGCGGCGCCATGTGTATTGTGGGCATTGTATATAACCCCCGCTCAATATCTAACCCGTATCGGAAATGATGTTCAACTCAGCGAGAACTGTTCCCCAGAAAGTAGCAATGAGGCTATTAGACACGGAGCTCGCGTTGACCAAGGCACCCGTTGCGTACCCAGATAGGAAGACTGAAGCGCAGAGCCTCTAGCCCTTTTCAGCTTGTCCCCGATACTGGTAACATATTCAGGCTTCGGAAACATTTAATGTATATATAGAAGAAAAAATAGGCTGACAAAACAAAGATTCAAGTTTCGTTCAATACAATTGACTCCGTGAGCTATTTTTAACCCTATCCTCTACAAAATGCCCTGTCATTTTGGGTGATGTTTTTTTCCATGGCCGGTTAGCGATGTCTCCTTGTCACAGGAAACCGCTGTACCAACGTCATTATCGGATGAGAAATCCCTGTTATAGTGAGTAGCCTTGTATCCTCATCGCTTATTTGTCTGGGGTTATGTCGTTTCAAAAGTCTGATCCCAAACCATTTTAATGCTGAAACGGTTTTGGCTTGGCGCCTGCAACGGGACGAAAAAGTCTAGAACCCCAGAAATCAGACCACTTCTACAGTGAACCCTGCAGAATTGACAGATAACGGTTCGCATTCGTCTCGTCGTCAATGGGATGGAGTCTGTTCGGAGTTAAGGTTATTCTCAACTCTATTATAATTTATCGCCAAGTAAGTGGTTCTTCCGCTCGGACAGGTTGATAGTTGTTGGTGTCAACAGGCAATTATCTTGGATACAATCTGCCAGACCTTCACCCCAAGACAGGATGATTACCGTTTGTTTCCGATACGATATGCAGATCACGGCATCTATCAAAGTCTTGGCCTATATCCTAAGTGGCTGAAACCGGAGCCATTACCATCCCTAGCAGTCCAGCTCCTGGCGACAACACCTGCGACGCTGACTCTCTCAATGCAACGCCCCCGGTATCCTCCAGACTTAGACTTTAAGGTTACTGTGAAGCATACATCACTAGACTCGGAGCTAATGGCTAGCGAAAGATGTCTTTTTGCCCCTGGCAGTGGAGGGTTTCAACACCGGAATATTAACTGTTTTAATTGATATAGCTGGATACCATACCATAACAGCCTAGCCTCTCTTCTTCTCCTTGTATTAAAACACTTGGTCCTGCTGCAACCTGCTGATTTTTATTCATCATCGTTCGATTTCTTTCCTCTGTCTTTGTTCTTTCCTTCAGCTGCTTTCCTTGTTCCGTTCTTGAGGCTGGCCTCTGTTTTTGTTTGTTTCTAGAAACTAATACTTCGTTTTGTTTTACACACATATCTCTTTTCTTATTACTTTTTATACCTAGTACTACTATCACCATGGCTGGATCCATCACCTTGCAACTTCTCCTCCTTGGCGCCTTGGCCTCCAAGGCTATGGCGTCTTGTGCTTACGGAACGCTTCTGCATCCCAGAGCCGAGGATGGAACTGTCGAGGTTAATACTTTTGGTTACACTGGAAAGATTGTACGTATAGCCTGGTACTAGCTCACTAACAATTTATACTAACTCGTACAACAGGGTCCTACCAACTGGGTTTCTCTCGACCCTGCGGCTAACGCTCTTTGCTCTACCGGTGTCAACCAATCACCCATCGACATGGTCACAGGAGCCAACGCGATAATCCCTGCCTCGCAATTGAACCTCGAGATCCCAGATATGGTCGAAGGAACCGAGTTCGAGAACCTTGGTACTACTGTCGAGGTCATCGCTGGACAGGGCAGCATGCGATTTGGCAACACTAGCTACACCCTCCAGCAATTCCACTTCCACTTGCCTAGTGAGCATCTCGACGCTGGAAAGAGTATGGCTATGGAGATGCACATGGTTTGGGAGAGTGCCGACGCCCAGATTGCTGTTGTGGGTGTCTTTATCGATGTTGAGGATGGAGCTGGCGGAAGTACTCCCACCCCTGGAAACTCGACTGCCGCTCCTCCTGCTACTACTCCCGAGGCTCGCAAGAGGGATGGCTTTGTCAAGATGGTCCGCAAGAGCACACCTCACACTCACGACAAGCGACAACTCCCCGGTGTTGGCGGCTCATTCTTCCACGTCAACGCACCCACCACCGCTGCCACCAGCTCGTCAAACCTCTTGGAGACTGTCTTTAGTTCCGTCGGTGAGATTACTGAGCCTGGAACTCTTACCAAGACCAAGTCTCTCAACATGGCTGAGCTTGTCAGCACCCTTGCTGCTGGTTCTTTCCAGACGTAAGTCAATCCTAAGATGATGAATACAATATAAATACTAATGTTGAAATAGATACGAGGGTTCTTTGACTACTCCTCCCTGCAGTGAGGGTGTCAGATGGTTGGTTTCCGACCAGAAGCTTGCTATTAAGACATCCACTTTCCACAGTGTGCAATCTGTTATTGGTTTCAACTCCCGATTCCCCCAGGGTGCTCTCGGCGAGCCCAACGCTCTGGCTGGACTGGCTGCCTAAGTTACCAATTAATGGTTGAGAAGTATCGAAACAACAAAACAGTTTATGTTGTTATTAGCATGTGTAACTGGAACATTGAAGGGATGATAGTAGACATAGGTAACAAGTCAAATAAAAGAGAATAGAATGGTGATCAAACAAAAAGCCCCATAAGCGAAATAATTTAATGATAAAGAGCACAAAAAGGAAGAAAAAAAGAAGACCTGCGTATCGCAGGTGGCTGGATCTCTCCCGCCGGGAATTGAACCCGGGTCTCAAGCGTGACAAGCTTGCATACTGACCACTATACTACGGAAGATAAACAGTCTTAGGACTGTTGTAGCTGGGGGGGTTGTGATTGGGTGGAACACAAGAGGGTATATGAAGGCTTAGCTTAGCCGTAGTGTCAGTTGTACCATCGGCTGTCCATAAAAGTGGCAGTTTCAGAGGTATCTTCCCCATACCTAATTACGAACATACAGAATTGCCTTTAGTGACAATGATGTACAATAAATCTATCGAGGAGAAGCTAAGTGGAATGGGACTAAATTGAATAATTATAGCGAGCTCAGCAGGCTATATATAATTGTGCGAGAAAAGTAAGTATATACATAGAGAAGAATACTCTCAAAGACACCGAGTAACTGACAGACTGAGAAAATCAGTCTGAAATCTACCCCAGAAAGTCCATGTATGCATCTATCTAGCACTTGCTAGCCTTGGA
Organism: Fusarium transvaalense; assembly: GCA_013623685.1. NCBI lineage: Eukaryota > Fungi > Ascomycota > Sordariomycetes > Hypocreales > Nectriaceae > Fusarium > Fusarium transvaalense. The sequence goes on from JABFFG010000270.1 coordinate 16,719, forward strand.
AGGCTCGCACTCGCCATTAGACTTGTCGCATCCATTGTAGCCCTGGCACTGGGTCTTGGGGAAGCAGTTGTTCTTGTAAGTGGCCTGTTGTAACATTGATTAGTATGAATCACTGCATGTATCGACAAAAATAACTGACCTTGTCACCGAGGTTGGTGTTAATACCAATAAGCTCACCACCGTTGACAGCAGTGACACCCTCCATGTGGACGGATCGCTTGCACTTGGAATTACCCTTACAATTACCGCAAGATCGGTAGACCTTGCCGTAGTCGTTGGCGTCTATACTAGTTAGCTCAAGTTCACCAGCCAAGCATGAATATTAGTTGCGACATACAGAAGTTGACAATGTTGACGTGACCGCAGCCATTGTGCTGAATGACCTTATCAGCAGCCTTGTAGGCACCGCCACCGATAATGTTGGCGGTTCCACTACCCTTGATAGAGATAGCATCCTCACAAACATCCTCGAACCAAACGAACTCTAGGTTGCAGGCACCAAGGCAATGGACACCCTCTTTCTGGTTGGCACCGATGACGACGTTGCGAAGAGTTGCACCGTCCTCGAGAACAAAGACTGCATCCTTCTCACCTATGATGTGTCAATATTTACCTGGCTATCAAGAACCATGGGAGAGCCAGAGAAACTCACCACCTTCGCTCTGACCAGAGCACTTGACACCGCGGTCATAGCGAACCCAGCCAGCGTCAAAGACCTCGCCCTTCTTGAGATATCGGGGTGCGCTGAGAGATTTTGTGCCAGTGGCTTTGGGAACACCGCCTGTGTAGCCAAGGCATGCCATGGCCGCAGGAAGGGCTGAAAGAACAGTGAGAATGCTAGGAGCGTGCATCTTGATTAATGTTGATGGATTTGGATTCAAAAATGTACCGGTCAACGGCGACTTGGAATGTGAAGAGTAAAGATTGAATAAGTTGAAGACAAATTGAGATGCCGAGAACACTAATTTACAGACTCGAGGCTTCTTATATCTTGTTCAAACTCTTAGTACCAAGTATCACCGGAGCAAAACTCCTTAACCCATCATCCAATTATGGCTCTCACAAAGCCACAACCGAGGCCCTGTTTAGTTCACGTTAGCGCATCAATTACAGCTCATCAACACCGCAACCAAGGATCAGAATAAGATAAACCAGTGGCCAAAGCTTTGGTGTTTCAGGATGGACAAATTTCCTCCACTGAGGTGACACACTAACTGACTTTTATAGGCTAAGGCCCCTGTTAAAGAGATCCACTGCCACGATCAATACGCGGACTAAAAGTTAAGGTTATTTCGGAAGAGTTGTTCTGTTGCTTAAAGGAGGCAGCTTAAAGGAAAGTTTCTGAACTGCAGAAGGATGAATCAGTAATACTGGATCTACATTAATGAACATCTATGGCTAGAGCGTCTATGCCAGAATCCAGATTGATAAGTAAGTTGGTGGGCGACTTTCCTGTCAAATTCACTTTGCAGCAGAGTAACAATGTGAGTTCGGGACTGATAATCACTGAAGAACCGGGACCTCGGGACGATTTGTCAACCGATGGCGAGCCTCACGATCTGATAACCACCTGTCACACCCTAAACAGCGAACGATCTACACTAGACAGCCCCTGTCAACCGGAGTTAATGTCATCAGGACAATGCCAAGACATGGTATAATTTACGGTGTGTAGTGGTCTGGGACTGTTTCTCATGCCACTTGCGTAGTCTGACCATACAAACACGAATCCGAGATTGTCTCCGCCTTGAGATAGACCGAACGGCCGAGATGGTTGCACAGCCTACTCATGCAGTGATGGTTGAGTCCATGGGTCAACTCCACTGCCAGTGCACTTGCCTTCATTCACTACTCTCCGGTGCTTCATTGATGGATCTCCGAACATTCAAGGTAGCTTCTAAGCATGTAAGATACAGATGTCTCAACTAATGCTATCCCAAAATGCCCAATCAATATCCGCAAACTCGAACCCAAACGGTTGCAGGTCACCTTCCCCAGCCCTTCCTGGCCCAAAGCCCAACGCTACATCCATCTCAACTTCCTTACCGCTTAAATCACCAGCGTTATTTTCTTCGGCCTCTGCCAATAGCCCTTCCAACTGCGACACAAACGACGGTTTCTCCATACTCTCCAACCCGGGCTTTTGTCGACACTCATTCCAAGTTGCGATAACAGACTTGGCAGCATGTAAAGTTCTTCTGTCTTCTGACATATCCGTTAAATGGTCTGTAACAGCATAAAGATCTGCTAGCAGCGACCAGGCTGACTGTATCTTGGTTATATCTGTCAACAGTGTCATGTCCACTAGAATACCAATGACTAGATGTAGTAATTAGCAACGAAAGGGTTTGGATTAGATAGGCTTGTAATACTTACGGGCATACCACACAAATGAAGCCTCAGCAAGCCAGCGAAACTTTTGAAGAAGAGGGTTTGCATAAGACACAACTTGGTAACTCATCGCCTGCATGCAGAGATCGAAATGTTCAATGTGACATTTATCGTTCGCACTGGTAGGTCTCATTTTGGCTTCGTGATGTTTTCTCAGACGCAAAATATTGACAACAGCTCGAGCGGAGATCTGCAAGAGTGTATGCAGGGGGTTTATCGGGTCGCAATACTGCAGAAACCTTTCGTTGAGCCCCTTTTCAAGGCCATCGATGGTGGAGTCACTAAGACACCCAAGCAAGGAACCCTCGCCCACCGCCATCTGTTTAGACTGAGTAATCCGGAAACCGCGCTGTGCCTGTAATAGATAGTAGGTAAAATAAGTGTACGAGAATCCCGTAAGGCCGACTCGTTCTTTGGGCGGATCTGTCGAGCTTGGATCAAGATCCTCGTCTTCGATGTTGAGGGGAAGCTTGACGTCCCATGCTGTTCCGAAAGATAATGGCGTGACTCCGTTTTTGAGAGATAGGATAAGGTCGAGATGCTGGAGCTGCCACCAAATTCTTCTTCGTTCTTCTGTTTCGATGGGTGAAAGACCAAGGACTGTGCCGTCACGGTGGATGCCGAGTTGTTCTGCACTTCGAGAAACCAGGCCCATCAAATTCCAGAGACTGCGGGATGTCACGGCGTCGATGCTGGCTTTCTGTCTGTGTGTTAGTAACAGTCATGATAGGGTGAAGCCATTACTTACTATGTAAAAGCAAAAGGCCTTTAGTGTCGCTAAGCTGTCTATAGCCAAGAGACTCATTCTTGAAAAAGCAATGTCACATCTCATCCTACATTCGTTTACAAGGATCGCCCTTGACCTACCAAACCGTTGCAAACATTCATTGCTAGCCAAACTCACTGCCGCAAACAACCTCGTAGATAATATTAAAGCCCTTTCACCATCCTCAAGACGATTCCACTTATCTCCATCCGATATCGCAGTTTTGAGTTGGGAAAGAGCCCATTTGAAGTTGATCTTTACCACAGGCTCTACGCGTTCCATGAATACGTCCCAGAGTTTGACGGCTTCTAGAGTGGGCAGCTGCAATGACAGGGTCTCTGAGATGAGGGCGTTGTCCCGCCATGGCGAGCCGTTAAAGGCATGTGGGAGCAATTTAGCTGGTGATAGTGCTGAGCCTCGAGGGTCGGAGGGGTTGAAGGGCGGCTTTGTGCCTTTGTAAAGACGCGAGACATCAATCCACATTTGCCATCCTTCTCTGCAATCCCGCCAATTAGTTGATTTTAGACCGAGTAATTCTCAATTCGACTTACGATTCATGGTAAACTGCTTTTCCTTCTTGCTGCACCATCACCGGCGTCTGAACATGACTTTCGTCCGCCGAATTAACTGAGACAGAACCTCTCGGCCTTTCACGATTGTCCACCGTTGGACTTTGACCATTCCCCGACGCAGGATCGCCTCCCAAAGATCTCACAATATCTTCAAGTTTTTTGATCCTCTCAAAAGGTGAAAGCTCAGGATAAATGCAGCGATCATTTTTGCGTCGCTTACAATTTGAGCAAGGAGGTTCTGCTCTGTCGCATCGCACTTTACGCTTTGCACACGGTTCACAAGCTTGAGATCTCATTTTCGATCGACAATTTGAGGCTGAAGACTGTTTATCTGAATCTGGTGTGTGGTGGTTTCTCGATCCATGACGTTGTTGTAATTAAAAGCTCGGGGACCCCGCGAGGTTTTTAGAGAGACTTTGTATTACAGGCCTGGGTTAGCTCGGGCTCGGTACCGAGACCGAGATTTTGAAAGTGGTTTCTGATTGGTTGGTTGGGATAATCCTTTGAGATAGGGATGGGAAATGTGTAATTGACTTGGAATGCACATGAATTATTCTTGATACTTAAGGGCCTCTACTTCTTTGTATACTGTTTCTGCTTTGTTAGTATCAACTGCTTCATATCGGATTGTGGTGTGCAGTCACGAATTATCACGTCTGGCTCACCAATATCGAAGACCACCACCATCATAGACCACGTTGCATATCACCCCTACAATTCTTGACCATGGACGAAAAGGATACCAGAAGCCCCAATAACCCAGAGCGGCCAAGCACCGACGCAGCCAATTATTCTTCAGACACAACAGCCGATGTCAAGACATACCCACCAAAGAAGGTTGTCCTTCCAACTATGGTTGCTCTATTCCTCGTCTTCTTCTTAGTCGCATTGGTAATGACCCCCGAACTTAAGAGCCCAATAGTCACTAACATATATCCAAGGATCGAACCATCATTGGCACCGCTATACCAACGATATCTGCCGAATTCAACAGCTTCGGAGACATTGCTTGGTACGAATCCGCCTTCCTCCTTCCTCTCTGCGTCTTCCAACTCTCCTTCGGCCTCGTCTTCAAGTACTACTCTACCAAATGGGTACTCTTTATTCTTACCGCTATCTTTGAGGTTGGATCCATTGTTTGTGCTGCTGCGCCTAACTCGAATGCTTTGATCGTTGGTCGAGCCATCACTGGCATTGGTGGCGCTGGTATTGGTTCTGGCGTATTCATTTACATCACACTCTTGTTTCCCCTCGAGAAACGACCGAAATATCTTGGATCTTTAGGTTCCGCCTTTGGGATCTCTTCCATCTTGGGTCCGATTCTTGGAGGCTATCTTACATCTGTCAGCTGGCGCTGGTGCTTCTGGATCAATGTCCCCATCGGCGGTCTTGCACTGATCCTGCTGTTTGTGCTTGCTCCTAACAGGCCATCACCTGTCAAGCCAGCCAAAACATGGCGTCAAAAGTTCCTCGATCTGGATCCACTGGGGTTCTTACTGGTTGCAGGATCAATTGTTAGTCTCTTGTTCGCTCTGGAATTCGGTAAAGAGGATGCAGCATGGTCAAGTGGACGTGTGATCGCTCTCTTTGTCGTCTTTACAGTTCTTCTTCTCGCGTTCGCTGCATATCAAGTCTGGCGGAACGAGAAGGCCACTATCCCTCCAAGAATTCTGTCTAACCGAACGGTACTTTCTGGTTGCCTTTTCAACTTTTTTGTCGGTTGTGTACTGGTGATATACGCCTTTTACATTCCTATCTGGTTTCAGGTTGTCAAGGGAAAGTCACCCGAAGACTCTGGTATTGCTTTGCTGCCATTGCTTCTTAGCAATGTGGTGTTTGTAATTCTCAGTGGTATCTTGGTTAGCGCGATTGGATATTTCACGCCTTTTGCCATTGCTGGAAGTGCAATTCTGCTTGTTGGAGGTGCCCTTATCACGACTTGGACGGCCGACATCAGCCAGGGAAAATGGATCGGATATCAGGTATGCTCACTGTTAGATCAGTCTTTTGGCATCTGTATATATTGACACACTACCAGATAATCACTGGCGCAGGCATGGGCTTTGCCCTACAACAGCCAGCCATTGCGGTCCAAACCGTACTTTCTGAAAGTGACAGTACAATCGGTCTATCCGTTCTCAGCTTTCTTGGCTTTCTTTCGGGAACGATATTTATTACCGTGGCCCAGACCTTGCTTCAAGGGCAGCTCGATAGTAGGATCACGCAATACTTTCCAGATATCGACACTCAGCAGCTTAGCAACAGCGGAGCCACAAGTATTAGAAACTTGGTGCCGGTTGACAAGATTGATCTCTTGTTGAACGCATACAACGACTCTATGAGGTCAATCTGGTATCTTGCTCTTGCGATGGGTTCTGCTTCTTTGGTCGTGTCTTTTGCTTTCGAATGGAAGAATGTGAAGGCCAACAAAAAGAAGGAAGAGGCGAGTAAGGAATCTGGCGGTTCAGTGTCAGCTTAGTAGCCTCTGGGGTATCAGATATAAGAGGGGAAATTTGGCGATGATGGAGGGAAATAGATGCCAGGCGTTTAGTAGTTTCAAATCAAATGTATGGAAGAAATAATAGAGCTTATATCAGAAGACACCCCCTCTCATACATCTCAAAAAATGCAAGGTAAGACCCCACTCGAGACTGTCAACTGTAGCAAAAATATAATTATCTAAAAATGCAAAAAAGATAAGCTTGATGAGACTGGGACTCGA
>JABFFG010000271.1:0-64198 GCA_013623685.1 Fusarium transvaalense
ATATATATATATATATTTTAAATTTAAAACTTATATATAAACTATTTAATAAAACCTTTTTAAATATTATAGGACTTTTGCAGACAAATACAAGACCCTTCCCAATATCAACAATATAACCCTATTGGTAACCTTCCAGCAGCACTCTTACTCCCAACGTACTCGCGAAAACATCGACTACACTCCAAAGTGAACATATGGAATCCAGTCAGGCCAAGCTACATCGTCCTCACATGCTACAACATCTCTCATCCCAGTCCTTGTGCTCTCCTGGCCTCCTACACCCCCAACACTCTCATAAGTCGGATTATTCTTTCTTCGTTGTAATAGTTTCCGCTCATTACTTTCTGTGTCCAGCCAATTGTCTCTAAGCTTCCTGGCGGCGTGATGCAACCCTTCAGCAACTGCCTTGTCTGTTGTTCCATGATCTTTCAGATGCTGATACAGAAGCCTCGCAAAGTGTACGCACAATGAATCCATGACAGCCCACAGAGTTCCTATCACATGTCGAAATCCCAACAGTTGAAAGGCAGTAATGAGATGAATACCTTCGTCAGTTAAATCCTCATTCTGTATCTCTCCTGTTCCACATGCTGAAAGGTAAGCCAGGAATGGGGACTTTCTTTGTAGGTTAATATCCAAGAGATTAGAAACAGTAAGGCAGTCAGCTTTATTAGCCTCCAAGCATAGGTAACTCTCGGTTGGGTTACGTCCATCTGTATATGCGTGACCAGCATAGTGAAAGACTTCTGACTGAAGTAGTTGAGAGGTGATGTCTGCTTTGACGGGTTTTGACTGGACAGTTTTGATCGACATAGACTCGCATACCTGCTGGACAGCTTCCACCTCTTTCGATGCGTTGGGTAAATAGGAACTACCAGGCGTCATTTCCATACCAACCAGTAGTGCTTGCTGTAGCCTTGCACCGATATAGCGTTTACGGCCCCGGATAATTGACTGTACTGAAGTCTGATACGACGAGACAACTCGGTCCAGGACAGTATCTGAGCTGCCCATAGCATGATAGCCAGCTGCATGTATGGGAAACTTTGTCAAGAGTCCTGTCATAACCCACCACACATGTGGCCAATCACTATCTGGAGTTTTGGTAAAACCAAGAGCATCCAGTACAGGACTTGCAATACAATCCCACATCCACTCAAGAGCAAGAGAGCTTCGTAACGTACCCTCTTTAACGAACCCGGTCATATCGTGACGATGGAAGTGAGGCAATGGAACTGCTCGGATCTGATGCGGCTCGATGACTATGGCATCACATCGTACGAGACATGTGTTGACGACAATTATCGGCCCTCTTTCGGCAGCCTCTTTGACTTTTGGTTCAGTTGGAGGGAGCAGGAAATCCTCAAACCCAGATTCGAAACGAATCTCGGCAACAAGCTTATCAAACTCTTCACCTGCCTCATGCCTTCGAGTCGAATCATCGTTCCATGCAATGTTACTCTCTTGAAGCATATCTTCTCGCCCTAGCTTGTTTCGGAGTGAAACAAACCTTTCTGCCAAATCAGGAAATTCGTTCGTCAATTTGTCAATGTCCGCGTGTAAGTCATCCAGAGACGATGCGAGCAATCCCCGACCTCTTTCCAACATGTCGAGAGCTACCATGGGTTCTTTACCAAGTTGAAGAGCTAAGCCAGCAGCATCTGAAGATAACCCTCCAACCTTTTTCAACAGCTCTTGTTTGTCGACGTTTCCTAGAGATCTTAATACCAACTGAGGCATCAAACCAATAGCCACCACGGCAGCTTCATAGGCCGGCTGCCACTCTGACTGTATTATGTAGATATACATGACACTACGAGCAGCTTCTATACGGACTTGGACTGACGACTGAGTCTGCGACATTGCCTTCTCGTAAAATGTTGCTGCTTCCCGCCTGTCATCTTCACTACCGACGGCAACAGATCGCTTTTGAAGAAATAAGCCTAGGTCATAAAATGACTCAGCTTGGCGACGATGTCTCCCGTCCATAGCATCAAGTGCCCTTTTCACAAAGTTGATGGCTTGATCGAGATCGGTTATGTCCTTTGTTTTTCCATACTTTCTTGACATGCTTGTCCCCAACATGTGTAAGTGGGATGAGTAGTCCACATGATCAGTCGATGTTGCTTCCAGGGCTTTCTTTTCCAAGTCTATAGCAGCATCGAGGTCTGTTACAGAATTACCGAGGTCGAAACGTATTTTCAATGCTCCTGCAAGGCTGGAAAGGTATAGATGTCGATTTGCATCGCCTCTTCCACATTTGTCGACTATTGTTCGACCAAGATCTATAGACCTCTCCAAGTCTGCAACTTTTCTCAATCTTTGATATCTGTCTTTGTACGAGCCCACGAGGTTATACACCAGTCCTATCCATGACAGGTTTGTCTCTGGGGTATCTTCCAATGCTCTCTCCCATAACCGAATCGCTTCGTCGAGATCAGCCAATCTTCCTGTTCGGTCACATCTGTCGGAGAAACCAGAGGCTAGACTGGAGAGAAAGTTTGGCCACTCTGTGTCTGTGGCTGGAGTGACTTCAACGGCCTTTTGAGCGAGCTTGATAGCTTCGTCGAGATCGTCTAATGACCCTGTCATGGAATGTCGATCACCCATGGCATTGCCGAGGATGTGGAAAGCGTGTCCGCAATTTGGATCGTCACTTGAGGCTAAACCAAGATGTATTTTGATGATTCGTATTGCCTCATCAAGATCCGATAGTGACCCAGTCCATATGTATCGCTCTTTTAGCCGACTCGCAAGATAAAGAGATCGTTTCAAGCGTCGCTCATGATCATCTGGTGTTATTTCGAGAACTTCTTGGGCGATTTCAATCGCTTCATTAAGGTCTTCGAGGCACCCTGTAGCAGCAGAGCGAGCAGCAAGGGCAGTTCCCAAGTCAAACGATCGAGAGTCCCAATTGGTATCGTCATCATAAAACTCCGTTGTAGCCTGTCTGAGGAGTTTGACTGATTCTTCGATATCACTCATAGCTCGCGTAAAGTGAAATGTCTCTAAGAGAACATATCCAAGGCGATTCAGATACGTTGCTCTTTCCAGTCCGTCCTCAGGTACGGCGGCTACTGCATCTCTTGCCACCTGAACAGCTTCAGTGGGATCGCAATTTTCCCTCCGAAAGCCATACTGTTCGTGAAGTAGTCTTGCAAGGGTTGAGAGGCATTGAGCTTTGCCAGAGTGGTTGTCTGGCATACTGTTGACGGACTGCCTTACTGTGTCTAAACCCTGCTCGAGCTCGTAGATAGACTCAGTCTCGATAGATAAATCGTATAAAAGACGACCAAAATGGTCAACATATTCTGGCCTGTGTTGATGAGTTTGGGGACAGTTTTGAACTACTTGCTTTGCCGCCTCGAATGATTCTCTCAAGTCATCATGATCATATAGCATATAAGATAGATTGTCGAGGTACCGTAGTCTCTCAGGGTCAGTCTGAGGGGCCAGCTCTACAGCTTGACGGACTGTTTTAATCGCGTACTTAAGAGTATCATAGCATCCAGTGTGATGGTGCTGATCCCAGAGTATTAAGCCTAGGTCGTTGTAGTACCGTGGTAGATTATGATCCTGGTCCAATGTTATGAGCGTGGCCTTTTCAGCTATATCTGCAGCCTCTTGGAGGGTTTGTTCTTCTCCTGATGTTTCATGATAGTGATCTCGTAGCTCGAGTGCTAGTCTACTCATATAAACTGCGAGAGCGAGTGCGTGTTCGTCATCTGAGCTTTCGATATCCAGCTGCTGTTCCCCTCTCTTGAGAGGGTCAATAGGTTCGAGCATCCTAGACTACAGTAACGTCTTGAGAAGATTTAGGTAGAACAATAGAGGCTTTCTATTAGTAAAGAACCTGAATATATTCAAGATTTGTATCTGCTGGATTCAGTATCTGACTTTCAGTCAGCATGTACTGACTGTAGCCTAACAATCAACTCATAACGTCACGTGCCTGTATTACTACCTTGGGGTATCACAGCTGCAACTGTTTTCCAAGTATTTACAGTATAATCTTATCGATAAGGGGCTATATTCTATCGTTATCGATAAGAGGTACGTACTTATAGAATATTATCTGCAAAAATTTAATCTCCTAGTATAGATTGCAAAGTAATCAATTTAATTATCTCTAATTACGTTACTGTATTAATTATATTCAACTATTGTTTTTCTCCCATTCTGTTACTGTATTCACTGACCTCAATACATATCTGATTCAATAATTCAAAAGTCAGAGTACTAAAGCCTTAAACTAAACCTAAAGCCGCCTAGTAAGCACTTAACCAGCCTTCTGTACTAAACTTAAGTCTTCTAGATGCTTCTCCTGGCAGGGACTATTGTCCATTTTTTACCCAAGTGTCAGAACTATAGTCGGTTTAGAGACAACCTTTGCAAGCTAAGCTAACGAACGGTACGCCTTTTACATAGCTACGCCCTACTGTTGACACTTGATGTATCCACATTCGGAAAACAACAGAACACTACAAGACTGTAAATTATCTATAAAGATGTAATCTTGAGTATAGAAAAACGGAAATATCAGTTTCAATCAATTAAGTTTCCATCAATTAAGCTCAAGATGACATACGACAAGCCTTCACATCCTTTCACTCTACGTACTCACCAACCTGGTGATATGGGCTTTATTACCCATCGCCACGCAATTATCTACGAAAAGCAATACAACTTCAACTCTCGATTCGAGTCTTTGGTATCGCGAATCACTGCAGACTTTCTCGACAACTTCAACCCAGCTAAAGAACGCTGCTGGATCGCGGAGAAAGATGGCGAATTCCTTGGGTGTATCATGCTAGTATGTGATAAAAAGCCCAAAACGGCAAAACTTCGACTTCTCATGGTGGAAGAGAATGCACGTGGTCTTGGTGTCGGAACAACATTGATTCAAACTTGTCTGGACTTTGCAAGAGAAGCTGGATATGAGCAAGTTGATCTCTGGACGCAGAGTGCGTTGGAGGGTGCGAGACGTCTATACGCGAGGGCTGGATTCAAATTGATTGAGACACAGCCTCATAATGATTGGGGAGTTAATATGATGGGAGAGCTTTGGAGTTTGATACTGTGAGGGGAAGATGCTCTGAAAAACTGGACATACCGGGTGTCTTCATTATGATAGCCGATGGAAAGCGTTGTTTTAAGAATGACACCATTCAGCTATCGTGGCTTGATGTGTTGGTCAGGGTCAAAAGGGGGAGGATTTAAGTTGAGATTGCCAGGTTCTGCAGGATATCCAGTTCACATTAGCGAGTTAAGTCATGTTGATAAAGGAGATCTTCCAACAGCTGAGTACGCGATTGAATAGAGTCTTACTTGAAGGTGACAAAAACAAAATACAGGTAGCGTTCTCACAAATCGCATCAACTATATCCAGACTCTTTTGAGACTCAGTTATATTTTATGTATGCCATGACTCGTTATTGTTGCTGAGGACCAACTAAATTTCTCGGTTAAAGGTCTTGGGCAACATTATAGGCAATTCTAACAGCAAGTGGTCGGGATATCAGAGATCCTTGCATCATCATCCTGGTCAAGATAGTCTTGGTTTTGGTCTAGAATTATAGTCTGATGATACTTGCAGCGAGCCAGGATTAAAGAGGCATCTGCACCTCGCGTAGGGCTATGAAAACTTCAGCTGATGGAGACGGGAGCGGGAAATACAAGGTGCGGAGGCGGCCCGGGCAGTGGATCTGGTCAGAGCGCTCGAGGCGGCTATTTAGCCGTACCGGTTTACAAGGATTGTTAAAAGATCATATCATCTGATCGGTCTGTCCACTTCGGATCCGCAAGGGGTGTGCTTTTGCGAGCAATAGGGTAGTTCATGTTGGTTTTATTATTCTTATTCTAAACTTATTCCATAGAGTGGTATTATCTATGTATAGATATTAAGCATATATAGATTCTAATCTCAAGATCTATACCATCATTATGTTAAGTGAAGAGCTGTATTGTTGAGTTTACTTGGATTTGAACCTTGGTAGCATCGCTCTAGAAATCTGTCGCATGTGCCTATCGGACTTCCGACGATAACCACAATCATGGCGATGACCCGAAGCTTCCACTTGACCAGTCACATCCTGCAATACAGTTTACACTCAAATCTCCTGTACATTTGCACCTCATCAAGACTTTTCGGTTTTGTCTAAAACTTGGCATTTCAGCTGGCGAGAAGTTGTCTCTTGTCACGAGACCCTCATCATCACCACATGTTGCATAACCATGATTCATACCACAACAACTATTCAAGATCGATACCATAAAACAGGATTCATCATGTAAACTCATCAGAACCACATCATCAATTGAAACCATGAGAAAGGAAGCCTAAATCTGTTGTATAACCACTTCATCACACCGACCATACTCCCTTTGTTTCCAAGTCGCATAAGTGCAAGCCACTTCTGTTCACCGTTGAAGATCATCATCAGTGGCTCATCTACTATCATGCCAACTCACAATCTCCCAACACCTCATGATAAGCACCAGTTACAATACACGAGAACCGCGGATCATGGTGTTGTTACATGGACAAACACGATTACAATCTAGTAACCAACATATCATTTTATCCTTTCGGTAGTGATCATCGGAGAAATTAATAGTGTAAACAAAAGTGGCTTGCGTTAAGCAGTCCGGGTTTATTGATTGGACGCCTTTATTTAACGTATCGTAGGCTGGGGAAACACTGAGCTAATGTTGCCCGAAAAACTTTACACCTGTGGACTGGGATGAATGGACGTGGCCCAATGACCGGTCAGAGGCTGATATCCCTTGTTAAAATTACAAGTGGATTCTCCGTAGACAGACGGAAGCTTCTTTCAACAAAGAAGGTGATTTTGCAGATCGTTTGGTCTGGGACTCAGCAAGGATTTTGCAGGGCTGTGAGACATTGTCGTATGCTTTCGTTTCTTTTTCTCAGTTCAGCGAAAAGTCAGGGATGAATGAGCCTTTTTTATGCCCAGAGTTAAGGAACTTGTATTATTGGATATTCATCTCATGTATGTCTCGGCCATAGTAGATGGAGCACTTGTTTACAGCACACATCGCTAATGTTAATTATCCACTTCTGCCGAGTCCTTTTTACTCTAATTTACAAGGTATTATGCGCCGTTATTTAACGAGAGTCAAAAAGAAACCACTGCGAAAAAAGTAAAGCTAGCAACAAGCGTAACGGCAACTGTAACGTCTTTGCCTTTGTCAACATTGCATTACACTTCAAGTTTATGCGTTTATAGTTTTCGTAAAAATGCAGTCAGCAAGAACCTCGCAGCGATCATCGCTGTAATAGACAACGGTTATCGTCCCAAAGCAAGGATTTGAGATTTTCGGTAACTACTGGGAACCAATAATCTCGTCTCTGCTTTCAGCTTCGGACCATCGGCATTGCAAAGCCCGCCATCGACTGCCGATCACTGCAGATTCCACAACGGTAACTAAACTTGGCCAGGAACAAGCTGTTTGTTTTATGTAACAAAGAAGCAATTCCGGTGGACCTTCGTATAGAAGGACAACATGCCCTGTTCAACTCCTGTTATTGTTCCTGTTACTCCACGATACTGCATTAAGCCCCATAAAAGAAGCAAATACCAAATGAAAATCGAGAAATTCAGGTCTGCAAGTCATGGGGGACATGTCGTTGACGACGTGGCTATCCAGGGGGACCCTTGTGTAGCAGAGGCGCAGTATACTACATGACAGTCAATCAACGGTTCTATTGTACGATAATGAATGCTGTGTATTGTTGGCTTGTGTTCCCCGAAGCCTAAACTGTCACATCGAGAGTTTCTTGAGGCCTGAGATTGTCACATATCAAGATTTGTCAAGAGCCTCAGGGTTACAATGCAGTTAACTACCAGTCAAGGAAACAAGGACAAAATGAGGTATCCATGACGAATCCCCTTTGAAACCCGGAGCTAATCTCCCGAGGAGAAAGCATCTTCTTTTCGAGTCGGTTTGAGGCTCAACCCCAGACTACGGGCGTTTAGCGAACAGATGGCTTGAGCGGGCGTTTATCGTGCCCGCATCTTTGAACAAAGCCGCGGAGCTATCCGTGTACAAGCCTGCAAGATGAGGCGAGCAGTGCATATGTCTCCACCAGGGTTGATCCAAGGTTCAGCTGAATGTTGTTGAGGATCGTGACCTTGGACTGGGTATGGCGATCGTTCTTGGAGGAAACATAGGAGGAAACATGGCTGGGAGATGGACTTTGGTGAGAGTCTCTCAAGTATAAAGACCCGACTATCCTCCCTCTCAATCTCAATTCCTCACCAACAATCAACATCATCTTCCAACAGCAACCTTCAACACAACACTACCAATCCCAATCAACCACCTTTCTCAACTCATTCAAAATGCAGTTCTCCATCGTCACCGTCCTCGCCATGGCCACCGCTGCCATTGCTGCTCCCGCCGACATTGAGGCTCGCACCGGCGGTGGCAACAACCCCGCATGCTCTGCTCAGAACAAACAGGTCTGCTGCAACGGCCTCCTGAGCTGCGCTGTTCAGGTCCTCGGCAGCAACTGCAACGGCAATGCTTACTGCTGCGAGACTGATGCCCCTACTGTAAGTTTTCTCTCACTACTGGAACGATTGGTTCCTAATTTGTCTAGCACGCTCTTGTCAACATTGCTCTCCTCAGCTGTGTCGATATCCTCTAGAGGACCAGTTGCAGAAGCGACTTTCTCCAGGGCTGCTGCCTCTCCCAGTGGTTTCTAGGAAGTGCAGGATGGATTGATTGTTGGATGGGATACGGTGTGGAGGATACTGACGGGGAAAGCCATTGCTAGCTACTCCGGTCAAAGGCTTGGTATTCACTTCTACTGGAACTTAGTTTGAATTACATACGGATTTTATATACGATGTTGCGGAATGACTAAGATCTGATGCTTGTGATGTTTAATATCTCCAGGCTTGGAACATCAGCAATATTAACAGTTTGTAATCTGAGAACTCAGCTCATTTTCGACTGCATATGTTTTCCATGTCTCAAGTTCGAAGAAGCAATCATCAACAGTTCATTTAATAGAGGCTGAGACATCTACTGCTGTCAAGACTCGTTATTCAGCACACCAACCGCCGGATGTCTCGGCCCAGATGCACCAAGCAAGGTTACCCCTGATATACGCGCCCAATATATGCATGCATTAACTAATATCATTAACTTGTATCTAACTACAAAAGTAAATGAACATTCTGAAAACTATTCAGATCATACCCATGCTCAAACAAATCATTCCAAGCTGTATCAATACTGGGGGTGGGATATTCCGGTCTCACCGGGTTCTGACTCTTGACACCAAACCACGACATGAATTCGGTGTCAATATCAGCCTCGGCATAGGAACTATTGTCGAAAACAGCCAGCGTCGCATTTCCTAGCCTCCGGATAATTTGTGTGCTCCGTTCCCCAACAGTCTTGCCGTGTGATATTTTTGACACGAGTCTGACACATGTCTCGATATTAGACTCGACCACTTCTCGCGTCAATTCGTGGCGAACCATGGAGCTGGCCCGGATGGAATACAGCATTGTGACAGCCGCCAAAAACAAAGAGTCCAACGCCACAAAAGTGTAGATGATCTTGTTCTTGGCATACAACGCGTTGTAGCAACTTATCAGACTGATCGATGAATCAGCACAAAGCCGAATAGCGTCGGCGCTACTGACAGGGGAAGCGTGGGACGGTCGGTGGAGATTAATAACAGCTTGGTGGTACGCAATCTGAAACCATTCAGGTGTCTGATACATTGACAGCGGAGCGAGATATCTCGGAGCTGAAAGAAGCCATGCGTTGAGGCGAGTGTAGTGCTGTTGACGTATGGCGTCCAGATTAGCACTCTCCAAATTTGCGCCTCCAGCTGAGTGCAACGCCGAGTAAATTCCTCCATTAATCTGTCGAAGTTCCACAATGTGGCGAAAAGCCGACATGTCTCGGACGTCCGGGAGAATATTAGGAATAGCCCGATCTGGTGGCCCGGCTAGTTGGTCATCTGAAAGAACAAGAGGGAGGGGAACAGTTATGTCCGCGTCCTGAATGCCGAGTGGTCTACCCAAAGATATGGACACGCTTCGATCCATGGTGTACAAACTCCAGAATAACCTCTTGCGCATTTCTGCGTCCAAAAGAGATTTATGTTCCAAACTTTCCTCTCTATGCATGTCGATACCAACTGCAAGCCTCAAAGCCATTCCAACGGTGTACCACAAGTTGACAGATTGCGGTTCATTACTTCCAAACAGACAAAGCAGAGAAAGACATCGTATGCAGTCAATGTCTTCGGCTGCAAGCACACAATCAAGATCTCTCACTGCTGCTTCAAAGAAATATTGGTGAGAAACAGGTGCATCAGAACTGATACGCGCTTTTTCTGAAGCTCCTATGGCGAGGACCATGTGTACCTCGAATGCAGACAGTCTGTTTCGGATCTGGCCGTTGCAATATGGTATGTAGTGCTGCTCCATGAATGTAGGTCGATGAAGGACGGGATATTGCGGCCATCTTCGGTCGAAAAACACGTCTATCAACCCAATTCCGTCGCGATGGAGATTGAACGTGTTTGACGTAGCAGTTGGAGGCGTGTCGCTAGCAGAGAGTCCATTCCATAGCTGCCAAGGACCACTCCTAAATCCAGATTCCGATGTTCCATTGGCATTTGTTCCTCGAAACGTGGGCAGAAGCATTCGTCCGACGTAACCTCTCTCGAGACTCGCCACTGATCCATCAGGTTCTGGACGTTCTAGTCGCGTATCGATAGGGCGCAGCTGATTGGTATCCTGTGATAGCGCTTCTGATGGAAGTCTTGATTGCATCGTTAACCGCGTCTGTAATTCGTTGACGCGATCTTTTAAACGCTCTACCTGACCTCTCAGATGGTCACACTCGCATTCCCTGTCTGGTCTGACAACAAGGCGGTCTGAAGGTACACAGGGGACATTGGCAGCAGCACAAGATCCACAAACTGGATGTCTGCCGTCACACTATACACAAGTCTGTCAATTCCTGTCGTTTGCCCTTTCACAGCGTCTGCGTACCTTTTGTTTCCTGCGTCGACATCTTTGACACGCGGCAGAGATTCTCTTTAGTCCATGACGCGGTGACTTTATCCTGTCAACAGTATTATCTCTGTCAGAATGAGTATCGTAGCCTGTTGAAATTGTCTCAAACACTGCAGGGAGTTCCCCATCATCTGTAGCGGACATTTTGGGTTACTTGATGAGTATGAAGTGAAGAAGTTGAGAAACAAATCATGCCTGACGATCCACTTTATCGATAAGCATATCAATCTCCGATCTAATGCCGGCGCTACCGAAGTGGGTCTATTCGGTCCTTATGAAGCATTAATGAGGTATTGATAAAGAAAGAGAATATAGTTAATCTGGGTTTATATAGAAATCAAGAGTATTAGTTTAGGACTGAATACGAGTAACTAGTAGTGATAGACTTAGTAATACTTCTGTTAGGTGCTCTCCAATCTTTGGCAGTGTTTAGACAGCACGGAGCTGATAATTGCATGTATAAAGAGGAAATGGCTTCTAGAAGGTAGGCTGAATAAATAATTACTTTGCTCGTATAGCTGAAATTTAATGAAATTGAGTAGACAGTTTAAAAATGAGTTTCGCTGTACTGTTAACTATTGTTGCCACTCTGTATATACACCTCATTGAATACTAAGCTGTAAAGTGCTTGTGTACATTGAATGACATAAGCTACACGGGTATTTTAAACGAGCTAGTTAATTGTTAAATGTAATAACTCACGAGGCTATATTCCAATCTATTATTATGTAGTACTAGTAGTAAATTTCTGCATGAATAATTGAAAGATAATAATACAAGATCTATAGGGTATGCTAGCTCAGGCTGTGATGCCACCCGCTTAATAGAGCGCTGGTTTAATCTCATCCGAATAAATAGATCCTAGAGTAGTCCTTGATTGTAATAGCGCATATTACTTTGAGACACATATATCCGAGTTTAATAAAATATCAGGCCGGATCAGACTCTAATTCTTTGCAAAAGCAACCAATAGCGGACCTGTCGGTATCAGCCTGCAAGTTTAGTGTGTGACTTGACCAGGATCCATGTAGTGATCAGCATCAGCTATCAGTAACCACTAACAGTTCACTATTAGCGGTTCTTCTACCCCGCAAACTGAACCCCTACCTCCCCTAAAAGTTAGTCTCTCGGAAGCAAGCTTATCAATTGCCATCCCCCATCGGAACGACCATCGGAATGCATCTCGCCTTGTCTTTACTCTCTCCTTCTCAACCACAGATACTAACCATCGACTTCGAAATGCCACGTCCAATTGTCCCAGCGCATCAACGACAAAGAGCAGCAGAAGCATGTAATCTCTGTCGAGAAACGAAGAAGCGGTGCAGCGGATCTGCCCCTTGTACTCAATGCATCAAGCGAGGGCTCGATTCTCAGTGCTTCATCACGTATGCACCAAGAGGATCAAGAACCAGGGCAAGGGCAGAAAGAGCTGCTGCTGCTGCTGCGAACTCAGTTGCTAGTACAGGTCGAACAAGTTCAATATCGACCCAGAGCGTACAGCAGAATCTAGAGGCAGAAGAGAGTTACAGACCGCTTTCTCCATCGCATTCTCAACAGGATGATGACAAGGATAGCCAAGCTGATGCGTCGTCTGCCACGAATCCACGTATGCTTTTGAACTCGAGGGGTGAGAGAGGTAAGACATTCACATCATTCAACAGACAATCACTCATCGAATGTCAGTCTACATTGGAGGTGGTTCATCGATATCATTCTTACAAATTGTTCGCAATCTTGTCTCTCAACAAATCGGACCATCGGCATTTTCCCACAATGAAAAGAGCGATACCATGCTAGAGATTGAATCGCCAACCGCGACACACGACGGTGCGATTAGTGCACAATTGAGTCCAGAACAAAAGCAACAATACCTACAATCTTATCATGCAGTAGTATGTAAGCGAAACCATTATCATCACTCATACTAATACCACCAGACCGAAGCATTAATCCACGTCTTTGACTCATCCGAACTCGAACGACACCTCCTAGATCCATCCGCAAATTCACCCTCGTATCTAATTTCTCCTCTCAAACAAGCCTCTCTTGATCTAGTAATCGCAATCGGAGCCCAATGTGAATCACTCTCAAGCTCTCGAACGATAGGTCAAGCCTACTTCCGGAAAGCCCGCGGTCAAGCCTTTGTGGGCTTTCTTGAAGATCCAGACCTCGACATGGTTCGTACATTTCTCCTCATGGCATTTTACATGCTTGGTGAGTGTCGAAGAAACGCAGCTTTTATGTACCTTGGTGTAGCTGCCAAGGCGGCTCTTGCACTGGGGTTACATAGTAGGGAGTCATATGGACAGACGCCAGATTCCGCAGATCAGTCAAAGTAAGTAGTTTGGATCCGCAATTAGATCCATGGCTAATTATTAGACTACGCGTTTGGATGAGTGTTTGTATCCTGGACAAACTCGTAAACTCTCTTCTCGGTCGCCCATCCGCTTCAGCCCAGATCCGATCGGATAGCAAACTCGACGATGTCCCAGAACCAGGCGACCGGATAACAGAATGTTTAATGGCGGCTAACAAGGTTTCATCCATAATAAACGACATAACCGATACGCTATACGACCAAAAGAAAGTCACAATCCCAATAGTGGAACAATTCCTTCAAGACATTGAGCGCTGGAAACGAGAACTTCCTGCGTCGGTCAAGATACCCACAGATGCATCAGGACAACACGGAACCATTTCAAAGGTGCATGTCTCGTGCTTGTATTATCTAGCAGTCATGCTGGTGTCAAGACCGTTCTTGATATCCACCCTCACAGCGAAGCCTCTCGCCAAAGGAGCACATTCACAATTGGCGGCTGCTTGTCTCGATGCGGCCATGTACTTGTCACAAACATGTGTCGAAGCACTAAATGCTGGACTACTGCAGGGGAATATGTGTATTATGAAGTAAGCTCCCTTGGCTCAATATATCATTCTTGCTAACTCGTACAGGGCTCTTGTGTTTGGGTCAGGATTAATACTCGGCCTAGAAATATTCGCCAAGTATCCTGTTGAATCAGACATACACAACGCGTTCGAAGGCGCGAAACAAGTCTTGAAACATTTATCTACTCAAAGTCCTCAAGCAGCGCACTACCTGGATATTCTCACGACCCTTTCAGGTGCCATTGATAAGCGACGCTCCAAAGAATCATCTACGGGTAGAAGTCGCTACGTATCCAAGCTTTTCAGTTTGGATGCACCTACAAGTTCACAAGACGAACAAATGCTGGATAATATGTTTTCTTTTGCGGATATTCAGCCTGGAATGAATGATGATGCGATGCAAGATTGGACTTTCCAAGAGCCAGAGAATGGAGATTTTAGTCTGGACTGGGAGAGTTTGAACGTTTCTTTGTGGGATACCTATCCATTTCTATCATGATAAATAGCGATTATTCTTTGTATAGCAATTCCATTCTTTAATTCGAATTCTAATTATCACCAAAGTCGCCAAAGTCGCAAGTCATCAAAGTCACTGTAGTCTCTATTGTCTTGTCCAAAGTGAGGCTATACTCAGACTCACCGCACCTGTCATCCCCGCAGTGATCTACATAACCCGCTGTAATTACACGGTAAGCGGCTGCAGACCAGCCATGTTGATGTGGTGCATTACCCGACGCTAGCGGTTAACGTACCACCCATCAAGTTCACATCCGTTATCTCACAACTTATCGTTGCATCCGAACTTCCGAGACTCAACAGCCGCAAGCGGTTGATGATGATAGTGGCTGCAAGGCGGATATGCACTGAATGGCTGGTGATTATAGTGAGATAACGGTTAATCGCGAGAAGCTAAATAGTGATGGTTGCTCAGCTCGATATCAGTCATCAATCATCAATACAACTCATCAGTTCAATTACATCTCATCAAGACTTCAGACTCAATCTCTGTCCAGTCATTCACATAATACTTCAAAATGATCAAGGATACACCCACAATGCCCAACTGGAAGCACCTCTCAGTTGCCGTCGTTGGAGGTGGTATCGGCGGCATGTCTGTAGGCATCGCTCTCCGTCGCGCCGGCCACTCAGTCACAATTTACGAACGCTCCGACTTTGCAGGTGAGGTCGGTGCTTCCGTCTCTTGCGCTGCAAATGGAACCAGATGGCTACACGAGTGGAACGTCGATGTCGAAAAAGGTGATCCCGTCGTCCTCAAGAAGCTCATCAACCGCGACTGGAAGACTGGAGAGCCTGTCAGTGTCTATGATTTGGACGACTATGAGAAGCGCTGGGGTTTTGTGTACAACATGTTCCATCGCCAGTACATGCACGCTATGCTCAAGGACACTGCTATGGGTGAGGATGGAGAGGGTGAGCCTGTAAAGCTTTTGGTCAAGCACAAGTGCTCTTCTATCGATATTCCCACCGGCACCATCACCTTTGAGAATGGAGTTACCGCCAAGCATGACCTGATTATTGGCGCTGATGGTATTGGTTCTGTTGTTCGAGGAATTCTTGGAATTCACCCTGAGAAGAAGCCCTCTGATCAGAGCTGTCTTCACTGCAACGTCACCACAGAAGAGGCTGTCAAGGCTGGTCTTGTGGATTACTCTCAGAACAGTGCTCTTGAGTACTGGGGCGGTCAAGAAGGCAAGTGGGACAAGATTGTTTTGTCTCCCTGCAACGGTGGCAAGCTTCTCTCATACTACTGTTTCTTCCCCCGAGAGCAGGGCGACTACACCACACAAGCATGGGGATCCGATAGTCTTCCCGTTGAGGATCTTCTAAAGCCTTATCCCCAACTCGACAACCAAGTTCTTAGCCATCTCGCCATCGGAAAGGAGATTCAGCCCTGGAGACTATGGGTTCACAAGCCTTATCCTTATATCCACAAGGGCAATGTTTGTCTTTTGGGAGATGCAGGCCACCCCATGATGCCTCACCAATCTCAAGGTGCATGCATGGCTATTGAAGATGCTGCAGCACTCGGCATCCTCTTCAGCAAGCGATACTTTAACGGCGATATTGCTCAGTCCCTTTCAGTTTACGAAAAGGTTCGTCTTCCACGTGCTACACGTGTTCAAGCTGCTGCTGCAAAGGCTGCATACAACATCAACGAGAGAATTGGATTCTCAGTGAACAAGAATGTGTCGACATACAAGGTTGAGAATGAGAAGGAGGTTCTCACTATTGAGGAGATGAACACGTAAGTTTACAGTCACGATGTAGAGAGTTACGCTAACTTGATCAGATATGATATGTATAAAGATATCGAAGAGAAGTTGGCCCAGACAAAGGGTGACAAGTATGAAGGTTTTATTAATGGTTTGCCTGTGGGATTAGTGCTGCCTAATGGTGTTACTATTGGAGCATAAGATTAATTGTTTTAGTTGGAGATTGTATCTATATTTTCAGGCGTAATATACCTCTTAACTTCAAAGAAGTCTGTTGATCCTTATGGATGTGCTCAGATACTGGCAATAATTCTTTGAAATGTTATTTTATTCTTAGTAAGAATAATATAAAATAAAGTAGTAAGTAAGGTGAAGTCAATCTCATATTTAAGAACTTATTTCATATAACTATTTTCACTTTATATCTTTAAGTGAATGCATCAGCTTAATGCCACTAGAGCTAGTAGGAAAAAGATTTATTCTTTTATAAGGCCCAACTTTGCAAACTTGATCCTTCTCTCTTATTGTCGCCTGATGCCTTTAATAGGCCAACCTTCTATCTCTAATCCTCTGAGAAGCTATAACTTTCCAGCACAGCAGGTAATAGCTTAGTTGCTAAGAACATCGCCCATAATAGCCAAGACCTTGGCAGTACTACGCAAGTTCTCAGGCTCGATAGTGAGAACACCGGAATCAGGGTCCCAACTGTGGCTGTGAGTTATAGTTCCCTCCGAAGCGTCGGTGGTACCAATATGGAATCCGAAGACGCTAATACCACCCCCATCCTCCACAGACTGGATGTACTCCTTGCCAAAAGCGTCTTTGGCATCTTCACTAAATGAGATTTCCAAGCTCACGCCCTGTGCCACCAACACCTGAGTAGGGCATACATTCTGGAACATGGCAGGCGGCTCGGCCTTCAGCGCGCCAAGAAGCTTCTTAATATCGAGGTTCCTATACAACATGTTACATATCACTTGACTATATATAAAGGGCAGCTTGGTAATCTTACAGTTGATTATAGTGCAGAGAGAGCGTCTCGTAGTTGTTGATCTTGATCGTCACATTTACATCCTCGGCGTGGGAGGTCAAATCAAAGTTGGAGTGGTAGACCTTTACTCCTCCGTTAGTATAGAAGTCAAAGACAGGAAGCTCGCTGAAGGAATCACTGCCTTGCTCTTCAGTAAAACCAAGATCTTCGAAAGAGGATTCCTGGCCAGTGGACAAGTTGATCTCATACTCGGAAGCGTTCTGGCTGGAGCTGGCGAACCAGCCATCCAGTAAAACGTCGTAATCCGGGGCTATAAGGTAATGGGGTACGAGTTGAGTCTCCAAGGGGTCGGGAATGATGGGACTTCCATCAGCATCGTAGGTCACCGGTTTAATACTGGCTTTTGTGTTGTATCTAGAATACCTGTCAGTTCCGGGTATTCGATACGACACCAATGTCAGACATACCCTGGTACATGATGCAGCGAGCCGTTGGCCTTTGCGACCTTTTCCAAAGTATCGGCTAACTCAGAAGAACCAGCGCCGCGAGTGTATCTGATACACTGAACCACTTCGTCAAAAGCGCTCTGCCTTCAATTTCAAGTCAGCATGCAATATCAGCATCTGTCGTACTATGAGCAATACTGATGATAAGATGTTGATCCTATCAAACGACTGTCCCAGAAGGTTGGGTAATGCTTACCATTCCCTATAGGTGGCATTGTATGCCATGGCTTCACGAGGAGCCCATTCAGCGAATGATTTGGGCTTGTCAAAGAAAAGGCCTTATTGGTAGTTTTCCATGGCCTGCTTCTTAGCCTCCTCCATTTGCTTCCTACTGGTTTCCAGCTTCTCCTTGGCGCTGTTCAGCCTTTCCGAGAGACCAACATACGTTTCTCCACCGGGACCCTAGGGGAGATCAAATTATCAACTGTACCTAGCGACCGACAACCATTGAGGAAATACAAATCGGATTCAGTGTTATCAGAGTCTGGCTGAGAGCTTCAGAGTACCGTGCAACCTTGCTAGTGACCAAGTTTGGATTGGTAGGGTCCAGTAGGAAGTCTACATTCTCGTAGATACTCAACTTGGTGCACTCCTGCGGGATAGCCTTACCACCAGGCACGCCAGTACTATTAGCTGGCGCTATGTAGACCCTAGTGTTCTCACCCACTGGGCTACTATCCATGAGATTTTTAATTGTAGAGGCATAAGCCTTCCAGAAAACTTGGTCTCCGTTAGACATGGTTTAGAATGGTTGAGAAATGTTGTCAAATATATTGTTTATATAGATAGGAGTAGGAGTCACAAAGTCTGGGATCCATCGCCATTTATATACAGGTAGAGCTGCGGCGATAGATGGTTGTCCCACAGCTGGCAACTCTGTCTCACTTTGCTTTGACAACTTCCCACCTCATGATAGTCCACGCTTGCAATCATCAACTACCTCGATGCTTGGACGGGTGAAACATGCTCCGTACTAGGAATGCAATGTCTATGGTCGAAAAATGAGTGGCAGTGGCACCATGACGTATATCACGAAATCAGAGACCCTTAATTGAGAGTGCAACTCTGGATATCCTGTTGATAAGCGAGGAGCGATCACCAAAGAGATGACGTATAAGGGAATAAAGACATAGTAAAGCGTAATAATCGTCACCGCATAGCTAGCTGAGCCAATGCGTTTGCATATACATATTAACCCAAGACAGTTGTGGTAAGCCCTGTCCACTGATATCCAGTGATGGCCCTGCTATTAAGAAATATTTCAGTTTGAGAACCCCACTATGAGTGCTAGTACGAAGATCTTGGTATTTATGGATGTTTGGACAGCAGCTTATTAAGGTAATTGGATGAAAGTGTCTGGTAAAGATCTACACCCGCACAGGCCTCAGACTCAGCCGTAAGTCCGCATTTGTCCTCTGAGGAGCAACTGAGACACGGTCCAATATTGTCTACAGTTCAATCTCGAATTCTTGCCAATCGCAACTCAGAGCGACAAAGCGCTATTGCTTACACACAGGCTTGGCCACGCGAATGGTATTTGAAGAGTCTGAGCAATATAATTGGGTCTATACAAATTACAGCTTGCGTAGACTTTTATCGAGATGGTTTTCGCCTTGTCATCTGATTCAGAGGGGATCATGCCAGCTTGCGGTAAGTGACATAGTTGTTGAAGCTATGCCCATAAGCTACTGTCCTTTTCTGGAATTAAAATGGACAGTTGAGGCAGATATAGCCCACTATAGCTATAGTCTTTGTTGAAGCAGGGCTCTTGTTATCTACAAATGGAGTATTGAAATTTGTCTGAGATCGATATTGTTGAACTTTAGAAGACATTAGAGATAATTCATTACCGACCAAGCTCGAGATGTATATAAGGAGGTATCCCCTCTATGCCTTATATAGTACTGATGCAGATAAGGATATTTAGAGAATATCTAGCAGTAACTGAGGATAGAACATAATAATATACAAATTCGATTCCTAGTGCTCCTAGCAGTCTAGGGTGAGAGATTTAGCTGTAAAGGTTTTAAAATAATAATACTTGACCTCACTTTGCAATATACCTTCAAGAGTACAGTATATATACATATATATATATATTAAGCTAAACAATTAGTTTCAACAGGATTGAGTCGCCTGGATTCCATTCTGTATAGATACAGTGTTATTTATTCTATACTGATAATTATAAGGCACAGAAGAAAATTACTACTTCAGGCATACTTCTCCTCCTATTTCTACCAGCTATCTAACCTAGAGATAATATAAATACTAAATCTTAATATTCTACTTCTTATAAGCCGCTGCAGCACCAGTATCCTATAAAGATTAGCATTTTCCCTTTTAAAAAACACTTCAAACTCACCAGATAAACCTGATAAAACTTGAGCCGATACTTTCCGTCGTTAGCCTTTTCCAGCTCCATCTTCCCCGCCCAATCAATTTCCGCAGAAGCACCGTTCTTCAGCTCCAAAGCCACTGTTCCATTCAACATGACTTGATCTGAACCTGAACCAAAAGAAAACACTTTATCGAGGGTGTGTTTGCGTGATGAGACGGCATCCCACATTCCTTCTCTGAGTGTAGTTATTTCTACAAGCTTTAGTATATAACAGACACATAGGACAAGGAAGATTACCCTTATGACCTGAAGCTTTCTTGGAAGCAACAATGAATGTCGCATCGGGCGTAAACATGTCGACATACTTTCCGGTCTCTCCGAATGTATCAGAAATACTGAAGAAGGATTGAATGAATTGGATGATGTGTGGTTGAACCGAGTCATCCGAGGGAGCTTGGACTGAGTATTGCTGTTCCATTTTGACAATATCTTGATGAGTTGTGAATATTCTATCTGTTGAGTTGAGACCTTCTGTGTTTCTTAATTCTCTTCTGTCCATCAACCCTGCTTCCGACATCCGATGTGGCTTCGGATGTCAACAGGTTGCCCTTCCGAGACGCTACGGTACTTCCTAAATTCCGTAAACCCCCTGGAATACAGTGCTTTGGTGCCGATCATACCCCATATCGAACAATCGGCCCGCGGGGTAGTACATGTGCAGTGCAAGGTTCAAGGTGTAGGTGCTTTACCCGCCATGTATCTGCGGGGGTGCATTACCCGTGAACAACTGCATTATCAACAAGGTATTATGAAGTATCATTGTATGGTTGGAGGAGTATATATCATCTTTATCTCGACTGAAATTCCAAACACTCATCAATACAATACACATTACAACACACAATACAACACACAACACTTTACTTATTGTTACTATACAAAATGTTTGGAAAAGTAGCCCTCGAAGAAGCCTTTGCTCTCCCTCGATTCAAGGAGAGAACTCGATGGTGGGCAGGTCTCTTTGCCGTTGACCCCGATAAGCACGCCGCAGAGATCAACGACATCACAGAACAGCGTATCAAGTATATGAATGAGCATGGCGTAGGATACACGCTACTCTCATACACTGCTCCTGGTGTTCAAGATGTCTGGGACCCCAAAGAGGCTCAGGCTCTAGCAGTTGAGGTCAACGATTATATCGCAGAGGCCATCAAGCCTCATCCCGACCGATTCGGTGCAATGGCGTAAGCTTGTCTTTCATCATCCCAAGAATGATTACTGACGATAGTAGAACCCTCTCTATGCATGACCCCAAAGAAGCAGCTGAGGAGCTTCGAAGAGTCGTTACAAAGTATGGCTTCAAGGGTGTTCTCGTCAACGATACCCAAAGAGCCGGTGCAGATGGCGATGATATGATCTTCTACGATGGTCCAGAGTGGGATGTTTTCTGGTCAACAGTCACAGAACTTGATGTTCCATTCTATCTTCATCCCCGAAACCCTACAGGTTCTATTCATGAGAAGCTCTGGGCAAAGCGAAGCTGGCTCATTGGACCTCCTCTGAGTTTCGCCCAGGGTGTGAGTCTTCACGTTTTGGGAATGGTCACAAACGGCGTCTTCGACAGACACCCAAAGCTACAGGTTGTCTTGGGCCATCTGGGAGAGCATATTCCTTTCGACATGTGGCGTATCAACCATTGGTTTGAGGATATCAAGAAGCCACTTGGTCTGTCCTGCAAGTTGACCATCAGGGAATACTTTGCGCGAAACCTTTGGATTACTACCAGTGGACACTTTTCTACATCAACACTCCAGTTCTGTCTGGGAGAGGTTGGAGCGGACCGAATTTTGTTTTCCATCGATTATCCTTTCGAGTCATTCAAGGATGCTTGTACATGGTATGATGCTTTGGCGATTAATGATGTTGACAAGAGAAAGATTGGAAAGGATAACGCAAAGAAGCTGTTCAAGCTTCCTCAGTTTTATCAGAGCGAGGATTAGGAAGAACGGCTGTACATAGATAAGAATCAGTCAGCGTTATAGAGTTTGTTGCTAGCAAGTTGATGGACGACTCAGATTCTCCTACAATCGTGATTTTGGTATATAAATCGAAATATTTGTCGCTTCGTGTATTCTAAGAAACAATGCCCAACTCCTTCAACACGTGTACAGTAATCAAGACGTCTCCCAAATTCCCCATCACTACTACGATCTCTCGTCCCGAGTCTCCATCATGTCGTTTGGCAACAAAGCCGTCGTAACAACACAACCCAACATAACGCCACCAGCCAAATAGAGGACGCTGTTGATGTCTCCCTGCCCATTCTCTCCAGTCGTTCGTCCATACAAATGCTGAGCAATCAATGGACTCACAATACCAAACAGTCTTCCCCAGAATCCTGCAAGACCACAGGCTGTGCCGCGGATAGGAGCAGGGAAGGCTTCGGGCGTCCATCCATAAAGTACAGCGTTGAACATGGATTGGAAGAAATACTCCATTGTGAAGAGGCCTTCGTTCTTGGCTCGTGTATCGACTGTCGAAAACAGAATGATGGAGATTCCCATGAGAGCTGAAGACAAAACCATTGTCCATTTACGGCCGATGGCAGGAATACGATACAAGGTTGCGCCCATGAGAACTCCAACAATACCTGGAGCGTACGTGTAGATGTAAGCGGCATATGTCGATTTGAGACTGACAGATACAGCACCGTTCTTGAGAGCAAGAATACTTGGAAGGTAGAAGCCTAAAGAGTTAGTAGGTGGTCCCGAGAAGAGCACTTGAACGTACCAGCAACAGTGAAACCCCAGTAATCCATGATATAAGTCAACCACACCAGAATCGTCAGACGAGTCATCTTGGCTGAGGAAAACAACATCTTGTATCGATACAATTCCAGTTTTGCCTTCTTGGTCCACTTCAAGTTGAGTTGCTTCTTGCCGGCTCCAAGAGCAGGAGTTGCACTATCACCACTTCCAAGAGAGCTCTCATCATTCTGGAGTGACTCAAACATCTCAAGAGTAAGGCCACACTCCTTCTTGTTAATCTCGGCCATATGCTGCAGAGTATTGATGGCCTCCTCGTCACGGCCCCGGTAGACAAGGTATTTGGGTGTCTCACGGAAGTTAAAGACAAAGAAGCGAAGAATGAATATGAACAGGGTGATTCCTCCGATGGTAAAGAGAAGGTATCTCCAACCCATGTTATCACCACGAGAACAGCAGTTCTGGCCTGCTGTGGCATTTTTACAAGATACAAGAGGGTCTGGTTCGGAAAAGTTGGGCGAGCAAGCGTAGACGGGGATGAAGCCAAAGGCGATGGCACTGCAGATGACGACTCCAATTGGTTGGAAGACTGATAGACAAGCCAAGAGGAATCGTTTGTTCTAGAAATATTAGACAAGCACGTTAATTGAGACTCTGACATACCTGAGGAATAAACTCAAGAGTAATGGTTGTGTCGATAGGGATGTTTCCACCAACACCAAATCCGACAAATGCAGTCAGAACCAAAAAGGTATTATAATTGTTCGATGCACCGAGACAAAGTCCAAAAATTGAAGAGATTAAACAAGTCAAGTTAAAGGCCCATCGACGACCTGGAATAGTCAGCACAAGTCATCTCCAAGGAATGGCAATCTTCAGGTAGAGGACCGTCATGATTTCATACCAATAATATCCGCCAAAAATCCCCAAACAAAAGCTCCTGCTGTGAGTCCAGCATTGAAACTTGTCGAAATATTTCCAGACTCATTATCACCAAAGCCCAGCTCTTGCTGTAGAGGACCTAACACAAGACCGAAAGCTTGAGCCCAGAGGAGATCCAATAGGTATCCAAAACCGCACAAGGACCAGATGTACCATTGGTACTTGCCCATACCCTGACGATCGATCTCGCGGTTGATGAGGACGCATTTCTTCTCGTAGAGACTAAGACCTTCGAGGCCATGAAGGAAACCGCTGGGACGACCGTAGGTGTTTGTGTTTTCGAGTTCCTCGTTGGGTACAACGTCGTCTGGGAATTTAGTTGTATCAGACATCTTGACTACTGATGGAGGAGGGAAGATGGTTGTGTAACGGTAGCAATGGAATGTCGAACGCGGGGAGTCAACATGACTAAAGGCCTAATTAAACCTGATCTGCAATCTTTTTATCACAACCAGACAAGACCCTAATCGAATCGTTATTGAGACAAAGAAAATGGTTGATGTCATGGGTTAATGGTTCGGGGAGGACGAGACATGGTTAGTTGAGGTGTGATTGGTTCGGAGCTTGTCCCACGAGACATCCATGTCAGCAAACGAATGCAGCTTTATCTTTTGGGTCTGTTGGTCGCGTTTAGCCACGAGTAGCAATGACGGGGAGAACGGGAGGATTTGGGGTGGTTGTTTTCGGTTTAGTCCGAGATGAAGGCGTCAGTAAGGGTACCTCAGGGTAGCATTCATGGATCAATATGCATTGTATTATTGATGTAGTTTAACCCTACTCGTTAACGGTTATCTTGAAGTGATTCTCCAATAAATAAATTTACGGATTCAATGGACTGAAGGATAGATCCGATCGGCATATCCACCTATCGGAGTGAGAAATACGCGGCAATCTCCACGCCAAAGGACTACCCGAAACTAGATCGAAATAGTCAAGATTTACGAAATAGCCCACGTCATTAGTACCTAGAACCAACATCGTCATGGTTTCAACTTTTGTCTTCTTCAAAACCAGATCTCACGACTATTGAGTCAAGTTGATGCAGAATGGCTGAACGAAACTATATCCGCTGGGATGCAAGTGGTGTCGAGAAGATCCCTCCCAACGAAGACGAAGATATCAAAGAGATTGTAAAGAAAGTGAATGAAAGCCAGAGACGCTTTTACGAAAAGAATGGACATTGCTTCGGGGGGACTCATGCTCGAACGCAGGGTATTGTAAAGGGGACCCTCGTTGTCTCCGATGACTTGCCGGCTCATTTGAAGCAGACAGAACTCTTTTCTCAAGCTGGAGAGTTTCCTGTTATATGCCGATACAGCTCTGAGCCAAGTGATCCAAAACTTGATGTGAGTCCAGACCTTGTCGTATATGATCTGTCTAACAAATTCCAGGACCGTATCCCCCAACCACGTGGTCTAGCCATGAAGGTCTTTGACGTCAAAGGTCAAATGTTTGAAGCAGGCAAAGACTTTCCAACCCAAGACATTGAGTTCAACAGCACTCCAGCACTTGATCTAGCGGATGCAAAGACCACCAAAGAGATTTTGGATCTACGTCTCAAGTATGGATACAACAGCAAAGAACAGGACGAAAAGATCCAGCAAAGACCAGACAAGGAACTTCAACAAGCACGAAATCAAGTGCCGAATCAACATCTGGAGGCCATTACATTTTATTCACAGACCGCCTATCGCTTTGGGGATTACGTTGTCAAGTATAACCTCGTCCCAAACAGTGAAGCTCAAAAGAAGCGCAGTGAAGAGACTGTCGATAAACAGCCCGACGGTGTTTTACACGAATGGTTACAAGATTTCTATCGCAATAACGATGCAGAGTATCTCTTCCAGGTACAACTTTTAGAGAACCTCGAAGAACAGCCCGTGGAATACGGCGGCACAGAGTGGGACTCTGATAAATATCCATGGCAAATTGTTGCAAAGCTCATTCTTCCAAAACAGGACAGCTGGAATGAGGAGAGGAATAGGTTTTGGGTTGATCATCTGAGAGTTGACCCATGGCGTGGGCTTGTGAGCTTTCAGCCGTTGGGAAGTCCGAATAGACTCAGGCGAATCTGTAAGTTTAACTGCCGGTATTAGAGACAACAAGCTAACAATAATAGTATATCCTGCAAGCAGTGCGTTTAGAAGAGAGATTAACAAGAAGGAAGAGGTTAATGTGAAAAGTATAAATGAGATTCCAGGATATTAAGGGTAAGAGGGTAGATAGTTACTGAATACATTTTCTTTTTAAGTTAAGTACGGAGTACTATATAAACATTAACTCTATTCAAAGTTATAAGTAAATAGCTTGAAAATAAATTTATGTTATCTATATAAATAATACTGAAGGGCTATTTACTTTTGTAAAATCTTTATTTTATTGTAATTGAAGCTTTATTGCCTGTGCCATTTTTCTCATTGTTGTTATTTAGTATATAGAAATAGAAAGAGGCTATTCTTTATAATACAATCAGCTTCTGGTTCTATAAATAAAAAAAGGTATAGTAACTCTAAATAACTCAGAGGCCTAACCTATACAGCTTGCAGTGCAGTCAACTTCAAATCACTAAGAAATAGCATCATTAATTAGTCTTCAGAGATTGCCTCAGCCATAAATGCTGATCGATCACCCTAGATCGATAAAATCTAGAAATAAGATTAGTGTATCACCAAGATCGGCACTAAAACCAAGCTCTAATCCAAGTTCGGAATATACCACTAGTCTATAGGAGTCATTGACGTCAGTAGTTAAAGTCAAGCCCGTCATGACTTTTATTGTATAAAACTATTTGATTGATCTCAGCCAAGATATTTCCCTAAGGCTAGAGGAGATATCTGATAAGTCCTACTAACTGAGTGAATTCATGTCGCACACTTACAATACAGACATCGAGCACGATAGCGCTGCACTTATGGATCAGAACGGAGAAACAAAGGCCAATGGCCGAAAGAGGGTGCTCATTATAGGAGCTGGTGCAGCTGGGTATGTTCTCTGACTGACTCTATACCTGTACTAACAGAAGTAGCATGTCTACAGCTCACCATCTCTCAGAGCATCCAGACAAATTTGACGTGACCCTCATTGATGCAGTTGACTACTGTGGAGGTCAAGCATTCTCCATCCCAATCGACAAAGAACGTCATGGAGCTTCATGGTGCAATCAAGGTGTTCAGGGAGGTTCCTACATCTTCCACCATACCGTCACCATGTTCAATCGCCAGGGCTATCACGCAGATCCCTGTGAACTCCACGTCTCTTTTGGAAAAGACGAAACTTTCTGGAACAACGTGTTTCCCACAGAGCTTCTAGTCCGTCATCAAAAGGAAGTTCGTCGTTTAACAACTCTTCTCAAGTTTATGCGCTGGTTCGAAATCTTCTTTGCTCTACTCCCCCTAAAGCTCGTCTTTAAACTGTTTATGTTTTCTGAAGAGTTTACCAATACTATTGCTCTTCCCATGACGGCTTTGTTCCTTGGTACTGGAAACGAAACACCACGAGTTCCTGCTATCATGTTTGAACGACTCTGTACTTCACCGACCTATGGAATGTGGTATCCCTCCGACAAAAACACAGTTGTCAGCAATAAGCCGCCAATGATTGTGTTTCCCAAGTTTTCAGAATTCTACGAAACATGGAGAAAGGATCTTGTCTCTCGTGGGGTCACTGTTCGATTGTCCACCGAGCTGACAGAAATTGTCCAACGAAATAGTCACGGCGTTGTTGTGAAGCTTAAGCCCAGAACACCCATGCCCGATCATCATAACCCAGCTGGTGGAGACCCTAATGCTCCTGTCGGAGAAGAAAAGTACGATGAACTGGTTCTCTGCTGTCTTGCAGACACATCCAAGCGTGTACTCGGCAAGACCGCAACTTGGAAGGAGAAAAAGGTTCTCGGGTCAGCCAAATTCAGTGATGATATCACCATCACCCACAATGACTCGGACTACATGAAGAAGCATTACGAGAATTTTTACCGAGAAGACCTTGCAGTCGCCAACGTCAACGGAATTGACCAATCGTCGCGTCTCAACTTTGCAAAGACTGAATATCGACCCATGTACTATATCAAGATGTATCCCGAGGACAAGTCCAAGCTCGAGATGTGTTTTGATTGCACCAACTACCAGAGTCAGTTCCCAGAGAAAGTACCTTTTGAGCAACACGTTTTCCAGACAATCTACCTCAACAAAGACCGAGATAGCAAGTTGTGGTCAGATAACGAGATTGCCGAGGATAAGATCATTCGAAAGGACTGGTGGCATCAACTATGCCACAGCTACACACACTACCTCTTTGTTGTTCCCTGGATGATGTTCCTCAACGCCAAGAACCACACTCGTTTCGCCGCCTCATGGACTCTTGTCAACGCTCATGAAGTCGCCGTCATGTCTGGTATCGCAGCTGCTGTTGACTTGGGAGCTACATACCCTGAGGATCTCGAGAATGACAAGTTTGCCTTCCTTTGCTTCAGACTTTACTACCTTCTTACATACGGAAAATGGTACAGACGACACTTTACATCCAAGAAGTATGTCAAGGAGCATGGAGAGACACAAGCTGCCAAGGATGGCAAGAGTTGGGCTACAGGGCTTTATGGAAGTGTTTATAAAGGACCTGGTGTTTCTGAGATTGAGAGAAGTGCTTGGAGAGAGGATATCAAGAAGGGCTCTAGCACTGGTAACTTGTCTTAGGGATGGGAGGTTGTCGGGTATTCATTGTGTGTTGGCTATTGTAAGATAAGGCTATCGATAAATGTTGCTAATTTGAAAGCGTGTTTGTATGACTCTGCTCTTGTATACTATTGGCTGATAACATTTGTTTCAATCAGTTGATGGACTATTCTGGACCCAATTAGGTCGAGGCTGGCGCTTATCAGATTGTTACTTTTGAGGCCTGAGACTTGTTTGTGTATCTAGCAACTGGACTGTTGAGTCACTCAACTTATCACTTGATAATAAATAAATCCATCTGTTTCTAAACTCAATTTTAAAGTGACTGGTAACTGGTACTCAATCATTAATTGTTCTGTTTCCCATGGCCCTTTAGCCGCCATAGATTGGTGTGAGTGCCTTGGCGTAGCAATATTGTCTCAATAGTCTGATCCGCTGCAAGCCACCTCAATCCCATTCGTCCCATGTCACTGGGGTTTGCCTCGTCTGTAGAATTTAGTGGTTGCCTCGTTCTGTCGAAGCGCCTTATCGATCTTTATTTAGGTCTTTTGGTTGCCTTGCTCGCCCTGCATATAATTGGGATACCTAACGATTCCCACATAATCTGTTACCATCTCTTTCTCCTGTCTTTTGTGTAATTCGCTACTACTGAAGTATGAATTCCTCAATGTCTCCAACGTGGCCTATCATCTACGCCGCATTCATCTTGTACACAACAGCACTCGCTCGAATCACAGACTACCCTCTCCCAACTACGTTTCAGGCTCCAGCAATCCATATACCCCCGCTAATCACAAAGCCTTTCCCTCTCGAAGCACGATCAGTCGATGAAGTACCGAAATATACCATAACCTACGCATCCGGTTCAGTCTGCGGCTACCTGTCTGGCTCAGTACAGATTCCCATCACTTGCGAGAATAAGAACAGGTGTTTGTGGGAACTCGAAGCATTCAAGTTCATCGCATGCGAACTGGATGGAGAGACGACTGGGATAGCTCGGACGAAGTGTCTTGCTCAGGACGAGGCTGTCGATCCGAATCTATGCCAGGATGATTGCGTGAGCAACACATATAACCTTCTCTGGTATGTTCCTTTTTATTCGTTGCTACTTCGCATCATTTTCATCGTCTTTGCGACTGACTGTATCAAGCACCAACGACACAGCACCGTATTGTCGTACCTATGCCTATCCTCGAGGAGTTCGCGATTACCGATGTGCGCCCACTCCCGGCACAAGAGTCTCTAGTGTGGAGTTTACCTACGAGGGACAAAAGTTTCCCAATCCTATTGTATCTACGGTAACCGATGGTGATCGACCGCCTACATCTGCTTCGAGTTCAACCTCTACCGAAACAAAGTCACCTGCGACAACAAATACTGAAACGGAGTCACCTTCAACAACCACTGCAGAAACAGAGCCCGATAACGAGGAGAAAGGGCTATCGGGCGGGGCCATAGGTGGGATTGCAGCCGGTGTAACATGTGTCTTTTTGCTTCTGGGAGGTTGTATCTGGTACTACCGTCGAACGCACCCCAGGAGACCTCAAGATGAGGTAATTCTGTCTTAATTGATTGCTTCTGAAGGTAAGATAATGATGCTGTGGTGAACTAAAGAACTGTCCCTGCAGAAAATGGAACAGAGGTTATACACGAGGTGCCCAAAAGTATATAGTATGTATAAAGAAGAATACTAAAAGTTGAGACAGACTAATAAGCTACTGTATATAGAAATAGAAACGGACTCTTACTCTTCTTTACTCCCTTGAGTTTAATAATGTAATTTACTCATATATTAGATCAGTTTAAAGAACCTTTATTTACTTTTAGTAACTGCATTAATACTAAGAGCTAAAATAGAAAGGTTATTATATTAACCTGGCATTATGTACTACTACTGACCTCTATACAATAACAGAAACTATTTCAATATTGAACTTAATAACTCAAGCAGGTATTGGTATTCACACTCCTGATATTCCATTCTTAAAGAAGCAATGTAATATATCTATTTTTACTATTTTTACTATTTCTAAAACTAAAGAAATATGTGCAGTAGACGCTAAAGGATGTGTGAATAAGAAACCTAAATATACAGTAGATCCAGTTTCGTAACGACCTAGTTCTTGTCAGTATAAATATAGAGTCTTCTCAGTGTATCTTACCTTTTCAATATAACGAACACCAACGAGGATGCCATCCTCATCTATAAACTCAGATTCGTCTCCAAAATCAGCATTATCATCATCGAGACACGTCAAACATGTCTCAACAATCTGGGCGTATTTGCTTCCGATCCGCTGAGGAAGTTTGGTGCGTGCGAGAGTTACCAAGTGTTGTTTGAAAGGGCTAGCCCCAGAAGTTCTATCAGAGGGTGACTGATCTTGTAAGATATCTGACGGTCTTGGCTTTCCGTCCTCCGAGTATTTCACAAATGACTCCCCAAGGCCAATCTCTAGCAAACAAACGCCAAGGCTGTATACATCATGTTGCATGATGTAGGCATCTTCGGGGTTGCTGCCATATCTTCTTGGATGGCAGTACAGTGCTTCCTCCCAATCGGTAGTTCCAAGTCGGCTTGTCATACCCCCATCCTTTCGAAATTTCTGGAATCCGACCAAGTATGCAGCCAGGTCGTCTGTACTAGTGTCTTTTAGCAGCAGGATTGACTCTGGACGAATGTTCTTGTGCACAAAGTCCAAAAGGTGGACGTAGCTGACGGCCTTTGCGAGTTCTTGGGCCACCCGAATGGTATCAGACAGAGATCGAGGCTCACTCTCTAGAAGAATCTTCCGCAGGCTGCGCGGATGTGATAGCTGCTTGGTAACTCGAAAGACAAATGTGAACCTCAGTTGATCAGGAGTCTCAGTTTCGGAGTCATGCTTCACTACTCCTTTGCAACTAAACAGCCCAAAGTCTGGACCTTCATATGCATAGAGCCTTCGAGCTAAACTCTGGACGTCCTTTGAGACTGCAGAACGGGCTGTCTTTGACATTGTCACGCAAGTCATTGTGTCGAGAATGAAACTCTCTGAACCTTGACTCATCAGACGTGAATTGCTGTGAGTAACAGGACAAGCACTAGACATATCCATTCCATTTGGTCGAAGAAAGACAGCCACATCCACCGCCTCCATGAATCTGGGTCTTTGTAGTTCATGGCGACCTTGAGATGTGGTTTGGAGTGAAGACGTGGCACTTTTTAAGGCACCTGTTTGGTCTGCAATCTTCAAGATCAGGAGCCACGAAATGTCGAAAGTAGATTGCCAAGTCTCTAAATCGCTGATTGATTCGTCGATGCCCTTCTTTTTCAGTGCATACATCGCTCTGTTCATGGCCATATCATGTCTTGAAGTATCTCCACTTACTTCTGTAGAGTCGGTTGTGTTCAGTGTAGTTGAGAAAGTTGCTAGTTTGCGATAAACCGTCTGTAGTCTCCCTGATACTATTTGTAGAGTTTCAAGGTGCAACTGCTGATGAGCTGGCTGCATAGTAGCAAATACCTGTTTGGTATGTTCGATTTGCTGCGTGATGCGCATAGAACACGTTTCCACCCGATTCAGCCTTTCAGCGACTTCCTTGGGGGCATTCTTTATTGATCGGCACAAGGTGATGAGTTGACTGCTCCATCTGCATGGCGTTAGAATATTCGATACAATTTGACTATCAATCATACTTTAACCCGAGATCAACAGCTGCCCAGATGGCAAGGCCCAGCTCAGCCCCAGGCATCGTTTAGTGGTGTTGCGAGTATCTCGTGAGTTGTTTTGTTGATTGTGAGAGGCAGCCCATGAACTGAAAATACAAGGCTTCGACTTGTGTAGTACAGAAGAGGGGTTTGAAAATGAGACAGTTTCGATAGCGGCCCTTATATGCCCAATCAGCTTCTTGGTGGTCGATAACCGATAGGCGTCATGCAGTGAAGCTCATTGGTGACGAGATCAATATTGTCCAGGATCAACTGGAGGGGGGAGTGCGGCTGAGGAGCTTGGCTTGCCTGTTTTCCTTTTCCCCCCAATATTGCCATCCTCAGTCAGCTCAACCTAACTTCTACACGCCCGCTGATCCTGATCTGCAGACGTATCTGTTTGAACCCAGACAGAAAAGCGCTCAGCCATGGACTGGTCTCAGCTCCCAGAGCTCGTCAAAGATACAGAGCTAGACACACGGTTTGATCCCGACTACACTATACATGGACCCGCTGAAGACGCACACCCGTTTGACACTCGCCACCAGGAAGTCTGGAAGAGAATCAGAACTATAGGTCAAGGCGGCTTTTCCTACGTTTGTCTTGAAGAATGTGTGAGAGGACAAGATGAAGGCACACCGCAGGCAAGGGCAGTCAAAGTAATTCGTTTGACACAGGAGTCTGACATTAGGTTATTCTCTCGGGAGCTCGAGGCTACTGCCAAATTCTCTCAAAAGAAGGCAAGTTCCACTACCTTTATCCCTTCCACCCACCGACCTGACATCCGCAAGTAGTTCCAGACGTACTTTGTCAAGTCCTTTGGATGGTTCAGAGGACCTGACGAGCTTTCAATCTCCCTCGAATACTTTCCCCTCGGCGATTTACAGTCTTATATCAATAGCAACCCTTGCATTCTTGAGGGCGGTGCACGACATATCACTTGGCAAATCCTGCAAGGGCTCAACGCTATGCACAACGAAGGCTTTGCGCATCGAGATTTAAAACCCGCTGTGAGTTGTATTCTCAAGCTTCATGTACCAGACTCTAACCACGATTCTAGAACATCTTGATCAAAGCATGCCCCCCTTCACCGTGGTGGGTAAAACTCAGCGACTTTGGGCTGAGTAAGAGGGCTGGTATGACCCAAAAACACAGTCTTGCCGGGGGGACTCATGGGTTTATTGCACCTGATATTCTCCGACTATATCGCGAAGGTAGCAGCGAGTCTCTAGTGACCATCCCCCATGTTCAGTGGGTCGCTGGCGATCTTTGGAGCCTTGGAGAAGTTGTGGTTCGAATTATGTCTGGAAAGACAACATTCCGATCAGATGAACACATGATACAATATTCTCTCCAACTCAAGCCATTTCCCAGCTCCGATTTAAGAGACCGAGGGCTGTCACTAGATGCAGTCGACTTTGTTCAGAAGGCTATGGCCTCTGAAGCTCTGGATCGCATGACGTCCAAGAAGGGATTGTCACACGAATGGATCAACAAAACGACGGATACCAAGGCCCCTTCTTCGAGATCTGAAAGGTAATGTTATATCCTTGAGGTCAAAGATTCCACTAATAGATAGCCTCAGTGTCTCTAGCCGTACTGTTCCTTCAATCGCCTATCGAGATTGGTCTACATCGGCATCCGCACAGCCTGTAGAGTATAAATCAGCATCAGAAACGACAACCTCACGGCCTGTCATCACCTCCGCCCCTGAGACGGCCGCTAGCTCAGTGACTACAGAATTTCAGTATCCATCAGATATG
Source organism: Fusarium transvaalense (assembly GCA_013623685.1). NCBI lineage: Eukaryota > Fungi > Ascomycota > Sordariomycetes > Hypocreales > Nectriaceae > Fusarium > Fusarium transvaalense. The sequence continues at coordinate 33,859 of JABFFG010000271.1, forward strand.
GTGCCTATCAACCCATTTGACAAGTTGCCATTCCCTCATTCGTCCAGTAGCGGCAACATTGGGACTCTCGAATCTCTTCCTCAGTCGTATGACCAGCAAGCCTCCAACTCTACTGGCGAAACCCTACAAAACTCACCGCCCTACAAGAGCCCAACCAAGATTGAGAATTCAGTAAATAACGCTCTGCGGAACAAAGATCCAGTTGAGCTTGGCCCTGTTTCCTCTCAGATATCAGAGATTATCAAGGACCCGATTCCTGGTATTGAATTCTCGCCAGACTCAACAGCACTTTTTGTTTCAACCAAGAAGGCTATTCTCTCTTGGGACTGTTACTCACAGCAAATCGAACGCTTGCAGCGGGACAGCTCGCACGTGATAACACATTTCTCTGTCTCTCCAGATGGACAAAGGGCTGCCTTGGTGACGGACAGTTTCGCTATACAGGTAGCCTATCTCAATCTTGAGCGTGTCTTTAAGACTGTGATGAAATACCAATGGGGATTGACTTGTGTCGCGTTCTCATACGACTCGGGCAAGATTGCGTGCGGTTTCAGTGATGGATCAGTCTGCATCATTGATTCTGTGTCAGGCAAGCGCATAGATAAGCCTGTGCAAGACAACCCTTTGCAAGCGAAGCCAAAGCCAAAGCCAATCATCTGGGTTTCTTTCAGGGACTCGGAGAATATTATCTCAATCAATCGGAGAGGCCGGCTTCAGACTTGGTCGCCAATGTCAAGTTACGACTTGTTGCGAAGAAAGCTAGGGGATAAGGAATTATCAGTCGCCTCCTCGCGTCATTCAGGAGTAGTCGCAGTCACCTCGGGTGAGGAGATCCGAGTTTGGGCTAGAGAGCGCTCAAGGGCAAGCTATACGTGCGTTGGCACTATTAGCAACAACAAGAGTCCAAATCTGTGTATGGCCCTTTCGGCTAGTGGGGATCACCTCGTCATCTGTCGTGCAACTGGCCGATGCACGGTATGGCGAGTGCAGGAAACTACTGTCTTGTCCGTCGTCTTCATACTTTCCAATGAACCCAGGTTCCCAATAGCAATATCTCCGGATAATAGGCAGCTGGCCTTTGGGACAGAGCGTGGATCCATTCAAACTACAGATATAACAGAGGCTATTCAAATCAACTGCCTTCGAGGTCACTTTAACAAGGCGATGTTTATAAACATTTCAGACGATGGTACAAAGGTTGCATCAATATGCAAACGGTCTGCACTACGACAGTATAGCGATGATGGCCAGATGGTAGTAATATGGGACTTGGAAACAGAGTCTGTCTCTCAGGTACTACAGGTTGGCTGGAACGGTATTTACGATGCAGTTTTCTCGCATGACTCGCAGTGTCTCGCCGTGATATTCGACAATGGAGTAACAACAATATGGGGAGTTTCCACAGGCGACCGAATTGGAACGATTGAGAATCCCCTATCCAAGCCTGGGGGTATTCATTGCGCTGCAGTGTCTCCTGACCTCAGTCGAGTGGCGATTGTACACCAACATGGCTCTGAAGACTTGGAGAGGTTTCGTGTCAACACGGAGGCAAGCCAACACATAGCACAAGGGAAATCACCTCGAGAGACTTCTACTAGGCCTGATGCCATTTGTTTCTTGAATGAAGGGACGAAAGTTGCTATTTCCGACTCGTATGGAATCCACATCTATGAAATACGCGAAACAGGTCTTGAGCACACTTCCGATAGGTTGGACGACTCACCGATCCCTTTCATTGAATGGGACTTTCCAACCGATCAGAAGTCCTCTGCAGGTTTCAAATCTCTCATAAGGACTTTTGGAAAACCAGAGGAGACTGTTCAAAAACCTGGAGAGTCGTATTCCAAGATACCTAGATTAGTGGCATCTGCAGACTCTGGGAGCATTGTATATTTTTCCAAGACCGGCAATGCCTACTTTTACAGTTCCACTGAGTTAGCAGGGATCAAGAGGTCCAAGTTTTCAAAGGACACGCGACTTACGGGCAGAGTTGCATGCATATCGCCCAGCTGGCAACTTCTTGCTGTAATCTCCCCAGAACAAGGAGTCAATATCTGGGATGTATCGTCGAGAAAGGCAATCAGTTTTCTCGGCATCAACAAGGGAAAAGCCAAGGCGATAACGTTCTCAGCTGACTCAAAGAGTTTGTTCGTTCTAACTGAGAAAGAGCTTTTTGTATACGATGCAGTATACTTGAGAGTTCCACCTACAGTCCTTCCTCTCTCAGTACCGGTACGCTCACTGCAAGCTTCATCGCAGTTGGAGCGAGTGATATTAGCTTTATCCAATAATACTGTAGAAATATGGGATTATCGTAAAGCATGTATTACTCAAACATTTTATGGCAACATCTGAAGCTCGATTGATCTTCAGTCTCTTTACTAATTGTGTGTAATAATAATAGGCTGTTAGATTTTATATTTATATTCATTAGTCTTGTTCTGTACTTTAATATTATATCGAAGCAGTACCTACAAAATGGGCAGAGAAGTAAGAAGTTAATAGTTTATAGAAGTAGGTAAATTACAATACATCTCCTCAGGTAGGGAATACAGTAAATAGATATATAGAGATACAGCAAGTAATATATTAAATCAAAATACTGACAGAAAGAGAAAGCTTTTAATAGGTAGCAGGTCAGTTAGATATTTATACCTGTACTAAGGAATGCCACTTTACCTATAGATAATATATATCTCATCTAGGCCTCATCAGTTAAGTTTTAATAATGCAGTAACTGCAGCAGCCTAAGTAGGTGGTATAAAAGGCTCAGCCTTAGGTATATATATTAATACAAAAGTAATTCTTATAATTCCACCGCTGTATACCTGCTAGTGGAGACGCAAGTAAATTTAGCAATTTGTAAATACTTTAGAGAGGTAGTTGTGTTTTTTAGTTATTGTGCACCTAAATAAATACCTCGCTCAAGACAGGATAACTCTACTCCTCTGTAGAAAATGTTAAAGCAGTAGTACAACTTACTAATAACAGCTAGCTACTGAAAAGAGTTATTAAAATAAATCTCAAAATTTACAAATAATAAAAAATAAGCATCTGGATATACTCACGCAATCAATCATTTAAAGCCCCTGTTACTCCAGGTTATCTTATCGTATTTATTAGCCCCGGAAGCCCGGCACCAGCTTATCTGGGAGTAGCAGGTCACCTTCCTAATCCGGTAGGTCATAATTCCACAATGGTGACATTAATACTAGCACCGATATGTAAACAAGCTGTTATTCGTTATCCCCCTGCGGTAGTAGTCCGAAGGAACTGTTCTAGAACTCCACTCATGTCATTAACCTTGGTTAAACGAGAAATGTAAGAACAGTAATCACTCAGAAACTGATCTAGCTATGCAAGGTTAACTTGTCCTTACAAAGACATGACTTCTCTGACAGTCTGGGGTAGAACGAAAGCTGAGGGACCCCTGCAAGGTAATATTCGGCCATTTCTGGTTACGCCAATAAACAACCCCGAAATACTTGCCTATCTGTAGGACAAGCGCTACGGCAAAACTGTGGCGTTGGGAGGAACAAAAGGCCGCGAATATGTCCTTGATAAGAAGGTCGATCGCTGCATTTCGTCTTTTTTGGTGTGGTATGGTGGTCAGATTGTAAAATAAGCATACCTACCAACACAAGCCATATCTTTCACCAACCAATAACTTGACAAACGTAACATGATGGCAATTTCTGCACGCCGAGAGAAAGATCTTGATACGCCAAGAGGCCAAGACGATCCCCTTCTTGGCTGTCAAAGTTGTCCGTCGACTTGCCCCTTTGACGGCAACGCCAGAGTGTAACGTATGCATCAACGACAAGGGTATGTCTCTATCAACCCAAAACAATCGTTCTAGACCACCCTCCTTCGGGCAAAGAGATAATATCGAGAAAGAACCCCGTGCATTAGCGTTGACGAAGCTTATCTTAAGCTTGTTTGTTTTTGTGCTTAGTGGGAGGGTAGGCTTGGCACATAAAGCCTTCAAGCCCATCAAACGTCTCATAGAGTGTATTCCCAATTGTTCTCTATCTGTTGCATTTCATACCACAGGACTGGTAGTCACCATGTCGTCAACACCACCCCACAAAGACGAAATCAAGGACGAGACAACCGTCGCTGTCCCTCACGATGAAGAACTCGGCTCAACCAATGGCCAAGGCGAGCTCAAGCGTCATCTGCAAAACAGACACATGCAGATGATTGCTATCGGAGGAGCCATTGGAGCTGGTCTTTTCGTTGGATCTGGTAGTGCTCTTTACAAGGGTGGTCCAGCATCGCTTGTTATCGGTAACTATTCTGTCCCTCACTTGAAGCTCATATGCTAACACACCACAGGATGTAAGACACCCATCGACCGACCGATATAGATACTAACGATAATAGATCTCATCATCGGAATAATGCTTCTCTGTACCAACCTCGCTCTTGCTGAAATGGCAGTTCTGTACCCCGTCAACGGTGCCTTTTATACCTACATTGTTCGCTTCGTCGATCCATCATGGGGTTTCGCCTGTGGTTGGGAATACGCCTTGTCGTGGCTTACAGTTCTTCCTTTTGAATTGATTGCTGCGTCCAAGACTATCGAGTTTTGGCGTTCTGATATTCACATGGTTAGTTGAAGTCGAGTGAAGTTGAGGATCTGCCTTGGCACCTCTTGGCGATGCTTGGCACTTCAGCCCTAGATTATGTTCCGATCTAACTAATCATGTCTAGGCTGTTTGGGTTACTGTGTTTCTCGTCGCTCTCACCATTGTCCAAATCTTTGGTGTTCGTGGATACGGAGAGGGTAAGTCTCCTCGTCATCTTTCACCTTCTGATACTAACTCTCCTAGTCGAATTTGTTTTGTCGGCCATCAAGATTGCTGCTTGTTTGGGCTTCATCATCCTCGGTATCATCATCAACTGTGGTGGTGTCGGAGACCAAGGCTACCTCGGTACCAAATACTGGCATGACCCAGGTGCTTTCACCGACTTCAAGGGTTTCTGTGCTGTCTTTGTCGTAGCTGGTAAGTCTCCCCTCTTTGTGTCCGTCTCCTCTACTAACATTCCCAGCCTTTGCCTTTGGTGGTACTGAAATGGTCGGTCTAGCTGCTGCTGAGACAGCTGACCCCCGCAAGTCAGTCCCTACAGCCTCCAAGCAAGTCTTTTGGCGTATCGCTCTCTTTTACGTCATCAACCTGTTTATCGTGGGAACTATCCTTCGTTCAGACGATAACAGACTCCAGGGTGCTTCTGGCGCCAACACAAAGGCATCACCTTTTGTCCTTGCTATTCAAGATGCAGGTATCAAGGTTCTTCCCTCCATCTTCAACGCCGTCATTACAATTTCCGTTTTGTCTGTGGCGAATACGTGTACCTTTGGTTCAACTCGTACCCTCCAAGCCATGGCTACCAGAGGCCATGCTCCCAAGTTTCTCAACTACATTGATGGCAAAGGACGACCTATTTACTGCGTCATCATTCAGCTCGCTTTCGGTCTTCTCGCTTACATCGGAGAGTCTCCCAAGGGTGGTACCATTTTTGATTGGCTTCTTGCCTTGTCAGGTCTCGCATTCCTTTTCGTTTGGGGTACCATCTGTCTCGCGCACGCTCGTATGAGATCTGGAATGCGGGCCCAAGGACTAAACATGAACCTAATCCCTTACAAGACTCCCTTTGGTGTATGGGGCAGTTATCTTGGCGTCTTCCTCAATGTGTTGGCTCTGGTGGCCACTTTCTACTCGGCCCTTTTCGTAAGTCAACCCTTGGCCCTGGCAATTGATCCAGTCTTGGGTTACATCGCGCTAACATGTCTCAGGCTGCTGATGGCTCACCTCCCAACGCCGAGTCTTTCTTTATGTCCTTCTTGGCTGGTCCCATCATTCTTGTTTTGTACCTTGGTTACAAGGTGTATTCTAGGGATTGGAAGTTGTACGTCAAGGCCATTGACATGGACCTTCAAACTGGTATTACCTTGTTGGATGAGGAGATACCCGAGGAGCCAAAGACCTGGGCTACTCTGCCTAGACGTATTGTCTCGGCTGTTATCTAGTCACTTAGCTTAGAGCCTAGGATCTGGATGCCGCTTAAGTTGCCGTTGCAACCTTTTATCGACCTGTCATTGTTGCATATACATCAATCAATTATTCCACTTGAACCATCAGCAGATCAGTTATGCTACTAAATATTCTTCCCCAGCTTTCCCCGCGGATCGACATGAATGTATCCCTTTTGGTAGACTAATCTTACATCCCCGGATTTCACTGGAGCGCGTATTTACTCTGCAGTAAAATCTTACGTCCAAATCAACCCATGTCATTTAGCCTGAGTTGCTCAAAGGTCACCAACCAACCACTTAAAACTGTTCAGGCTGAATTGGAGCTTATCCACCTGCGGGGGAAAGCCTCGTTTCATTGAAAATGCCCGTAGTTTGTTTCGCCTGTTATTTGTGGTGCTCATTTAGCCGACATTCATTTGCCAGACATGGTAATACAATGACAATACGACGTTTCATGTCTTGGCTTATTGACATATATAACAAATGGATCGCACGTCTCTTGCCAAGATGCTTTTGTCTGATCCTGACTTTTCAGTGTACTATTAACTCCAAACACTGCCAAGATGGGTGGAGCACCGACTACAATTGGCACTTATGATGCCGCTCTTCAACGACGACAAGCCCTTATGGGTGCCAGTGGTGCCAGAGCACTGGTAAAGAACTGGAAGGTCTTTAGGATTGCTGCATTCGCTTGCATTGGTGGTATCCTTTATGGTTACAATCAGGGAATGTTTTCGGGTATTCTGACTATGCCATCTTTTGAGAGACGTATGGCTACCCTTTCTCTGTGAAACCAGTCAGCTGACGTGTACAGACATGGGAGATTATGTCAAGAATCAGACCAAAAAGGGTTGGCTTACATCTATTCTTGAGCTTGGTGCTTGGCTTGGTACTTTGATGTCTGGTGCTATTGCTGAGTTGTGTTCTCGAAAATATGGTATTCTTATTGCCACTAGTGTTTTCATTCTTGGTGTGGTTATCCAGGCTACTGCTATTCAAGCTGGATACCAAGTTATTCTCGCTGGTCGTTTCATCACGTATGTCACTGCACGCCGTTTGATGAAATCGCTAACCTTTATAGGGGTGTGGGAGTTGGTAGTTTGTCGACCATCGTTCCTCTTTACAACTCGGAATGTGCTCCTCCGTAAGTTTATCAGTAATTGTCTTGACCTTGACCTGACTAATATCATTTAGGGAAGTTCGTGGTGCTCTTGTAGCTCTCCAGCAGCTGGCCATTACCTTTGGTATCATGGTTAGTTTCTGGATCGACTAGTAAGTCTTTGTCTCTCCCTCCATTCTCATACTAACATCTGTAGTGGAACTCACTTTATCGGTGGTACAGGTGAAGGCCAATCCGATGCTGCCTGGCAAATTCCCATCTGTCTTCAACTTGCACCTGCTCTCATTCTCTTTATTGGAATGGTCTGGATGCCCTTTTCTCCTCGATGGCTCGTACACCACAACAGAGAAGAAGAGGCTCGTCAGGTTTTGGCCAACCTTCGTGACCTTCCTACCGACCACGAACTCATTGAACTGGAATTCCTCGAAATTAAAGCCCAATCCTTGTTCGAGAAGAGGAGTCTGGCAGAAAAGTTCCCTCATCTTCAAGAACAAACTCCTGGCAACACATTTAAGCTTCAGTTTGTGGCTATTGGTGCTCTCTTCAAGACAAAGGCCATGTTTAAGCGTGTCATTGTTGCAACAGTCACCATGTTCTTCCAGCAATGGACTGGTATTAATGCTGTATGTTCCCTCATCACTCAATCCTTCAAAGCTAACAAAAAAGGTTCTCTACTACGCTCCCCAGATCTTTGGACAACTGGGTCTCAGCAACAACACAACCAGTCTTTTGGCTACCGGAGTCGTCGGTATTGTCATGTTTATCGCTACTGTCCCTGCTGTTTTGTGGATTGATCGTCTCGGTCGTAAGCCTGTCCTCGCTGTCGGTGCCGTCGGGATGGGCATTTGCCATCTTATCATTGCCGTCATCCTCGCCAAGAATGAAGACAAATTCGATATTCATCCAGCTGCTGGTTGGGGTGCTATCTGCATGGTTTGGCTGTTTGTTGTCCACTTTGGATGTAAGTTGAGCTGGCCTTTGTATCTATACAACACTAATCATTCTAGACTCTTGGGGTCCTTGTGCCTGGATTATCATTGCCGAGATTTGGCCTCTTAGCACACGACCTTATGGTGTGGCCCTTGGAGCTTCAAGTAACTGGATGTAAGTATTCCAAGAACCTTCAAGATCATAGCTGACAGAATAGGAACAACTTTATTGTTGGTCAAGTCACTCCTGATATGTTGGACGGTATCAGCTACGGAACTTATATTCTCTTTGGACTCTTGACCCTGATTGGTGCCTCATTTATTTGGTTTGTTGTCCCAGAGACCAAGCGTCTGTCACTCGAGGAGATGGTATGTACCCCTATACTTCTTAATATGAATACTAACTGGTTCAGGATATCATCTTTGGATCTGAGGGAGCTGCCCAAGCTGATAACGAGAGAATGGCCGAGATTAACAGAGAGATTGGTCTTGATGACCTTATTTACCGTTCTGGTACAGTCCATTCTCACGAGGACGTTCATAAGGATGTTAAGGAAGATGTTAAGGCATAAGTACTATTCAGTCTGGAAGTTGGAGTTATGTCAGTAGAGCAGTATGCTCTGGTTAGATAGGGATTTCCAGCAATAAGTTAAGATATACTTTTTATCCACAGTTAAATACTGGTATTTTTCATTAATTATATTTATACAGATTCTAAATACTCTATCTAGTTATAGAGCCAGTATTGTATCTTCTTATTTAACTCCTACTTCTATAAGCCCCTTTATCTTTCTACATCTTTATATCTACTATCTCTTTATTAGTCTTAAAAACATCGCTATTTAAGACACTAAGCTTTCTAATAGGGCTCTATTACTGTTATGAAGTAATTAACTCAGAGAGATTTCCGAAGTCCGTACTTTAATAGTTATGATTTCTATATATATTGTGAGATAGGCAACAACTCTAGTCTTCTTATGTAGTTAAACTGCAAATATATTTACTTTAGAATATGAAGATATCAGTGTTGTGGACGTCTCGCTGTGGGAAGGGAGTTGAACCTTTATTTAACTCGGATTCCACCTAAGAATAAACTTGGACTTAATGCTGGATAAGAGCTAAAGACAACAGATATTAATTTTATATCTATTTGCAATCCACTTTATACATTAAAGGTTTAAAGAAGCAGAATAAATTAAACTTACAAGTAATTATATTAACAGTTTTAAAGATTCAATATATCTATTCCAAGACTAGAAAATAAATGCTACTTAATATAATGACTTTGGACTTCTAATATTGTAAAATACTTAATAGCCCTTGGTATGTATTACGAGTCGAACTATATACCCTGGATCAAGATCTAAGGCACCAGATAGCCTTATGTGAAAGTTTCAGGTAAGCATTTCAAATTAAGTATTCTATAGCAAACTCATTGTAATACTCAACTACGCCCGCTGCCTGCTTACCTAGACTGATTGTAAGATCCATCATCCTTCTGTGGGGCGATAATGCTTCCGTTTGGCCTCGATAGTTCGTGTCAGTCACTCAAGGCAGACAGCCGCAGAAGAACAGCATGAACCGCGACGGTGACGATAATACCTCACACTAGTAATAACAAAGCGGAATGCTGAAGTGTCTATTAGAGTTACGGAGACATCACGTCAAGTGGACGTATGATTGCAAACCGCGCTATACTCCCTGCTAACAGACTAAATTAGAGATAGTTCTATACTATAATAATAATTCCGCCAATGTCTAATCGGCTTGATCACGGCTAGGATTGTCCCGGTTGGGGGGCTTATCAGTTGGCAGACGACAAGCATATACACATATCAATTGAAGACAATCCTGAAGGATTCTGTACTGGGCTAGGAAGAATAGTAGTTTCCTAACTAAGCCCTAGCTCCGGTAGGGGATATGGCCATAAGAGGCAGTTGGACAACAGAAATCCATATCTCCAGCTTCACTTGCGATGCATGTGATGCTTGTCTGTCTCCTTCAAAGGATTGCGAAGTGTGATACTAACTATGCTCGAAATACCTATAACTGGGGCAGCTTTGTACTATGTATCTTGGATATATATATCGCTCGTTCCCAAGAAAGAGCTATTAGTAGAAATTGGTTGTAAACCGAATGCCTTCTCTCTCTCTCTGAATATCACTATGTGCGGAATTATTGCTTCGATCGCCCTAGGCAACTCCTATTGTCTTGCTTGCTCAGGAGATCAAGGTCCTCTCGGGTATGAACAAGACAGTTTGTCACGCGAGACACTTGCGGACAGCCTTCATCATTCACTCACAGACAGTTTCCATAACTTGCTCGCAAATTGCTTTGTTTGCAAGAATGCTGTCAAAGACAAACCGGCGAATGGAAAGTTAGACTACTACCGCAAGAGTGACAGTGATACTCGGAACCAAGTGCAATACCCCTCGGGCCACGCCAAGAAACACCTGCTAGAGTCGAAGCTGTTAGCAGGACTAGACGAGATCCAACACCGGGGTCCCGATTCTAAAGGCACATGGATCAACCAATCCAACACTATTGGTAAGCCCCGTCACCATAAATCTTAATTCATGTTCTGATTCTGAGTACGATAGCCTTTGGTCATTGTCGTCTTTCACTTAATGATCTCACCTTTGCTGGGCGTCAGCCACTCCACAGTTCAGATCAACTCGTCCACGCGGTTGTCAACGGTGAAATCTACGATTATGACAGCCTGCGGCAACTTTGTATTGACAGCATCGGTTATCAATTCCAAGGCCATAGTGACTCTGAGCTTGTTATTGCCCTCTACCAAGTCTTTGGCTCGCCATCTTTCTTGACTCACCTGCGTGGCGAGTTTGCTTTCGTGCTCTATGACGAAGCCAAGCAGCAAGTCATTGCGGGACGAGATCGGTATGGAATCAAGCCACTTTTCTGGACCGTTGTCGAGGATCAAGATCATAATGGCCAACAAGAGAGGAGATTGTTGTTTGCTTCCGAGGCAAAAGCTTTCCTGCCACTGGGCTGGTCTCCAGAGTGGGACACCGAAAGCATCGCAACAGGTGCCTTTGATTATGACGGTGAATCAACACTTTTCAAGAATATACGAAAGTTGCGACCAGGTCACGTTTTGGTGATCAACGAACAAGGCATGTCTCACTGCCAGTACTGGGATATGGATTACTCTAGTCCCCGCAAATCTCAGGCCTATGAGTCTTCTTTTCCCCAGGATCAGTCTGCGCTAGATGTTGACCAGACCGTCATCAGAGTTCGGGAAGAACTTGTTGAATCAGTCAGGCATCGAATGCATGCTGACGTCCCCGTGGGCGTCTATCTCTCTGGTGGTCTCGATTCGTCAACCATTGCAGGGATCGCATCACACTTACGAGACCAAGAAAGCGAAGCCAACGGTAATGGCACTAGGTCTGCGGTGGAATGTTTTTGCATTTCATTTGAAGGCGAATCTGGCTTTGATGAGGCAGACGTTGCGCAAAGGACAGCAAATCATCTGGGTCTTCATCTCAACCGTTGCAAGGTAGATGAAGCGGCATTGGCAGACAACTTTGAAGAAACAGCTTGGCACAACGAGCGACATTCTCTGGACCTCGGTACAGTTGGTAAATACTGTCTGTCACGAATGGTCCAGGAGAGTGGTTATAAGGCCATTCTTAGTGGTGAAGGCGCCGATGAGATCTTTGGAGGATATCCGTGGTTCTTGGTCGATATGTTTGAGGACGCCGACTCTGTCGACACGCACAAGACCCAGTTACACAACAGTAGCAAGCTATACGAAAGGGTCCGGGAAACTATTGTTTCCCGTTTCAGACAGATGATGGGAGACCATTGGGATCCTGTAGCTGTCTCACCAAAGCTCTTATCCGAACTTGGGCATAACTATGGATTTATCGCGTCTATCATGTGGGGCTCGGCTGAGGAAGTCCTGCAGCCCAGCCTAAGAAAGACCTTGAATGACAAGCTGCAAATACTGCTCGATAGTCTACCTGAAGAAGGAAGACGACACATGGCCCGAGGAGATTGGCATCCTCTCCACGCATCGTTATATGTCTGGAACAAGACACAACTGGCGAGCTTTGCCATGATCTTGGAATGCGATCGACAAGAGATGTCCCATAGCGTGGAAGGACGAGTCCCATTCCTAGACCATCACCTTACGGAGTATGTCAACTCACTACCAGCCAATCTCAAGATCCGCCACGACTCAGACATGAAGATACAAGAAGATGATAGTCCATGGTGGACCAGTGATAACGAATCTGGGCTCAGACAATTCCGAGAAAAGTGGCTGTTACGAGAGGCTGCCCGACCATTTCTCACTGACGAGGTTTATAACCGAAGAAAGCACCTATACACAGCTCCTGCACTGTGGCCTATTGGGGGTCCTTTGCACAAGCGGTTTTCAAAGCTAGTGACACGGGAAAGTGTCGAGAATCTTGGTTTTGTGAGTTGGGAAGAGGTAGAGCCGCTCATCCAGACTGCTTTTGGCGATGGGGGGTCATATCGGGCTTTTCGAAATCTCATCAGTGTGGCTGCATGGGTTGTTCTGAGTCAGCGATTTAACATCCCCAGAGTCTTAATCTAGGTTTCAGCAATATGGAAGACGTCTGAAATACGAGATTGAGAAAGGGATTCAGATAGAGCAACTACAGTTACGATTGCTGTAGCAACAGAGGCAACAAGCACTATAGCCTTTCCCAAACAACTAGCCTTCTATGCTAGGAAGGCATTTTGTAATGGTCTACTAGAAGGCAGGTGTATCCAAACAAGGGAATTGGATTTAATAAACTACTATCTCCAGCTATTTAGCTTCGAGTCGTCACACCATACCTAATGTAGATTCTCCCTCCTACTTGTTTTCCTCTTCTTCCTTCTTTCGTTTTTCCTCACACTCAGCACACTCACCCTTACCAGAGGCTTGAATTTCATCAATTATTCCACAGTCCCCGAAAACTCCCTCAGCCTTGTAGCAAATTCGTTTCTCGACCTTTGTGAAAATATTCTTCTCACACTTGTAGCAATCCTTCCTATCGGTAACTAGAACACACATCTTGCTAGTGGCGGTACAAGTAGTATCTTGGAAGTAGTTATTTGTATAATTGTAGTTTGGATTGTATGGTTGATGGATATGTTTTGGGGCAGTCTTTGCAGTGGGAATAGATTCAATTTATAGTAGAATGTTAATAATAGTGATTCAGCTTCAGAGGCCTCACGAGACTTTTGAGGTTTGAAGAGAGTTGAATAGTGTAGTCTGTTATTAGTGATTCAGACACTTGAATACAGTTGCTATTATAAGTCTACAGTTTATGGGATGAGAGTCAATATTGGAGTTAATAAATTTTATTAGATACTCCTGTTGTATATAACACTTTCCATTCTGCAACTAGCTATTCACAGCAGGCAATACCACCTAGACCTCCACCTATACCTCACTCCTACTTCGGCTTCATCCTTCGCTTTGCCCTACATGCTGAGCAGACAACTCGTTCTGTCTTGGAAAAGTTATCTCTTCTCCCACATCTCCCGTAGATCCCTCTAGACCTGCTGCAGCATTTCTCATCAAAGCTTTGCTCAAGAAGGTTGCGGCAGTCTAAGCACACAATCCGTCTATTATACCTTGCACACATTTCCTAGGCGTCATGATATATCTTGCACTAGATGTTGGTTTTATACTCGATAGATATTGTTTGTAGTATGTTTAGTAAAGTCTCATCTCTTGAGGGGAAATAGACTATTTATACAAGTAATCACGCATTCAATCATTATGTTAAATTAGTTCAGAAATTATGAATAGGAGATAGAAACAGTAGTGCAAATATGTATAAGCGGTGATTAGCAGTCTCTATATTAAAGACTCTGTTTTCTTCGACTGGTAACTACATAACTGTCTTAATCTAGATATCTGCTTGGTTTCTCTATATAAAAGTGATTCAACATCTTTAATATACACCCTCTATGGGTTTACTATATATATACCACAAAGAATCATAATACTAAAAACTGAAATAATGCAGTTACAGTTAGCAAAGGCAAGCCTATTCAAATAGAGTATATTCCTTCCTTCGCGAAATAGCAGCTATTTAGAGAGATATTCTCTTTATTAAATATTTATACACGCATAAACATACTGTATAATAAGTGTTGCCAGAACTAATTATTACTTTATCACAGATTTGAAAACTATTCAGGTCTCTCCTTATTCACAAGATGCACACGACTCTCTCCATGCTTAATCCCAACTAGGACCTTATGAAGCCCTCGTTCCTTCAAACACAACTTGACTGTCTTGTCGTCAACATTGTCCACGTCTCTGATCCAGTCTTCTGTAATCGGTCCAAGGAGCTGTGAGATAGAGGCCCATGCGTTCTCGATATGGCCCAGAGTGCCAGAGTGTCTGAATATCAGTGTTACCACAAGGACCAGGATGAGATGCATCACAACCACAGCCACCACGATGACAAATGCAGTCCAGCCTTGGGGCCGAGTGACTTGAACCATAGCAACCTGTCGTGACGGCCCAACTGCGTCAAACATAGTGATCCGATCGTAGTAACACATAGAGCATAACCTCGTAAAATACGCTTGAAGAGCCAGTGCTGGGTTCTTTGTGGACATGACCATATCGCTAAAAATAGAGAATTGGGCGTCGCTGACCTGCCCAGCATATAATGGATTTTTGCCGACCTTCTGGAGACCGGCGGTAGTCTCCTTGGCATCTCCGGTGAACTGCAGATCATTAGGTTCCTCAGGCCACTTCCAGGATCGGGATGCAAGTTCAAAGATCCCACGTTTCGAGGTCGGCATGTTCGATGTTGTGGTACTGAGTTGTTGAAGAACCTCCTTGGTTTTCCACTTGCCTCTCGGAGCGTCCCACACTAGAGAAGGCTCTGCGGGTATTGATGTAGGCCTCGTCGCGTCTACCTCCATTCGTTGCGCCTGGAATGTAGTCATGCACAAGGTTACCTGTAAGAGTACAGACATAGCTGACGAGGACCCTGGTAGTTTGATAGACTCCCACACGCCAGAGCCATCCAAGTCCCCCACGGCGTTAAACATGGTTGCATTGACAATGATGTATGATCCACCTAGTTCCTTTTCCCGTCCAGACTGCATAAATGAGTAAATTCCTTTAGAACGCGTCAGTACACCTGAGACTCGAGGAGTTGGTTGTGGATTGTTCGTACCTTGCTCTGTACTATCGTAGGTTCCTTCGCACAAAGCAAGAGACCAGTCAGGTTCTAAACCATTTCCACCTGTAGATGCAGCGAAGCTACAATCAAAGGCCACAGAGAAATTCTTGCTACCACCTCTAGATTCTCGTTGAACTAGGCCCAACGGTTTCTGTCGGACGTCTGCTAGTCCTGTTACACGATAACCGCTACCAGTTGAGAATTCAGCGTTTGTGAGATTAGGGCGCATGCAAACAACCCTCGTGTCTACCACAGTGGCGACTCCATGATATTCTGTCAGCCGACTTCGCTCCTCATCATTGTTAACTGGAAGAAACGCTCGCAACACGCTCCCCGTGTCTACAATGCTGGACAAAGTGTTGGGAGCGTATCCTTCCTGTCCATCAGTATTCGTATTGTTGGGAGCCCATTCAGCAAAGGCTGGATATCTCGCAGGTGTCAGATCCAGAAAGGATGGATCTTCCTCGGGCATAGACATATACGTATGCCCATCTGTCTTGATTCCGTAGTGCGTTTGCGGAACAAAGCTTGCCACAGGGAGGGAGGCCAAACCGACTTGGGACAGTAGAATCGTAGACGTGAATTGCAGGGACAATGTTGTCAGAGTAAGCAGTGCAGCTAGTAGTCCTACCAAAAGAGATCCACGGTGCCAGTCTGCTTTCATCTTTCTCAGAAGAAACCAAGGTCCAGGGTTGTCGACTCTGATAATAGAGACAGAAGCCGCAGCTGGCAAAGGGACTGCACCAGTCTGAAGCAAGATTGCCGCAAGCATGGAAGTACATGTTGCTGCTTGAGCAGCTGTGGCCCATCTAAGAACGAGGGATGTAATCGTAATCGAACGAGGCGTCCACCCAGCGAGGACAATACTCCGCCAAAGGGGATTATTTTCGTCAGCTCCCCATAAGAATACTAGAAACACCAAGCATCCAAGACAGACCACGAATAAGGATGATATGAAAAGTATAGAGACTCTTCCAAGTTGTGAGAGCAACCTGGGACGAGGGTCTGGAGGTATATTGCCGTGCATTGTAGAAGTAGTTTACAGGGTCGGGGCCAATATCGGGCTTGAACGACGGGTCGGTAGTTTATAAGGTTTCAATAACAAACCAGACAACGGGGATAGAGCGGGAGTGACAAGAGCTGCAATATATCTTTAATATCTCCGTTCTCTAACGGATAGGTAGTACCTGAAAACGGCAAGAAGAAGGAGACCTAGTTCCAGACATTGTAATAGAAAATAGCAATCTCCGTTTTCTGACGGGTTATAGAGCACTCAAGCGGTAAGGCGTGATAGAATCAGTAATGGCCAGGGCTATTAACGTCAGTTTAGGGTTAGACTGGACCTTAAAAGCAATAGTAACAATACTTAGTTCGATAGTCTGGAATGTAACCAATCAGTCACCTGAGCTGGAGGAAAGGCAGTTTTTAATTCTTTATTAAAAATGAAAAGCTGAACTGGGTATAATTGCAGCGATATATCAAGGCCACTCGCAAATTCATTATCGTAAAAGACCTGCACTATTATAAACAACACTACTGAGTAAGTTCAATCCTCCTAGAGATATTATTTCTATAGTTCTTCATAATTACAAAGGTTCAAGCAATAGCTAATTTTACAGTATTTCAACTATCTGAATACATATTAGAATGAATTTTAAATGCAAATTGAGTAATACCTCATATTTAGGGTAAATCTAGCTGTATCTTGGAGAACTGCCCCTGTAGTATAGATAAGATAAGGGAAGATGCCTGGATTATATGGAGATAACTTGAGTAAAATTAGGCAGAATATCCACAACAGTACAGTCGAAGGATCCCACGTGATACAATCCCCGGATCCATGCAATGCTGCCTAAGAACTAATTAGAAGTGAATATAGAATCGATGCATTTAAAATGGCATTAAATCCGTCTGAAGTGTTTAATTCATTATTATTTTAATATTATCCTTCATTGTTACGTTTATATGTAATTATCTTCAGGCTTGTCGGTCTCGCTTCCCACCATGTCATCAACACAATCTCCCACCTTTACATACTTTCGCAGATTCCCTGCAGAGATTCAACTAGAGATTTTAAAACAATGCAGTCGAAATGATGTTGTTTGTTTTTCTCTGACATCACACGACTTCCGGACTCTCACCAAACCTCTTCTCACATCCAAACCACACCTAGAATGGGTCGACCAGCTTGGCTCAACGGCTGATATCCCTAATGCTTGTCGCTTTGAAAGTCGTACTGGGTGTAACGGATTACGCGGTAAAGAGTTGATGTACAGCTCACGCATGCACCGATATAACCGACACAGTATCAAAATGGATCGTGGCGGTTGCTACAGTTGCCAACGTTATCCTAAAGACCATCCTGAGTGTAAGGTGGCTTATTGCAAAAAGCACTGCCTCTGTATTTCGTGTCCTCTCTTTATGAGATTACGCGGCTGGATGGGCGACAGGCGCTATTGCAGCACTTGTCACAAATTCACTGCCAGGAAGAAGAAGAACAACGGACGATGTATGTACACAGCCACTGCATCTCATGCGCTGCCACTAACGAATCACAGGTACACACGGAGTACCAAAGGTACGCAAGGCACCAAATAACCATTGGTCACATAAAAAAGGGTTGTCGTATGGACGTCGTTGGTGGAGAAAATGGGGTACTTGCAATATTGATCACGAGGCATATACAGCGGATGCGAGTCGGCGATTCAATGCCAGAGTTGTATGAGTGGCCGTAATAATAGTGTTGAGGATGTAGTTGGCATTCTAATATTTGCGCTCCTCATTGACTTTGGATGTGACGAGTCTGTAAACTATCTGTGCGTTGACATAATGTTCCCACAATTCCAACTGCCTCCAAAATACTCGAATTAAGTTGAACTCGCTACGATAACACTTAATTTAAGCATAACCCAATGTCTTACTTCAACCAAACATCTCGCTAACTAAATATAGGCCGGTTGATGCGGACCAAGACAGACTATCCTTCATTGGATCGGAGTCTCGGGTCAACCCTGTAATCTCCTGACAATCTTCTCGGCTGGGTTACTCGGGTAATGATCAGCAACTGCCAAGATGGACCCTTTTCAGCTCTGTCTCTGTGTATTCGTGTCCGTGACGTTGCTGCTTATGCCAAGTTACCAGGCTGACTTTCACCCCGCCAAGTCAGGTCCAAACGTTGGTGTTAAGTAGAAGCCAAGAATAAAGGCCAAGAGTAGGATTCAGCCAAGAGCAGACATGTAGAAGATAAGGAGTATTCAGGAGTAGTAAGAATAATTGAATAAAGATGAGCTTGGTTGCTTACAATTAGCTTGACCTCAGTATCCTCACCATGAACGCTCTCCGCAGAATGATGCCTCAATGGCACAATTACAAGAGACTAGAGTCTTCCAACCCTGACTCGGATCCGGAGAGTTTAAAGATGTCTGGTCGTGGGTCTTTGGCTTGTTGGAGGCCTTTCGCCAACAAACTTCTTCGGCTGCCTCTCCGAACGGTAATAATTCTCATCGCTGTGTTTCTAATCTTCCCTGGACTATTGGCCTTGACTTCATTGAAGGTAAGAGCAACAGTATTCTCAAGGATGATGTACTGACGTCTCAGGGTCGGGCATACTTGGATGCAGTATCCCTAGTCACTGAACCAGTCGACCACGTTCCCAAAGACCGTCGATTAGCCATCGTCCTTCCTGCCAACAACCCAGATCACGACCTCTGCAAGGTCATCACCAGTTCATTGGCCCTTGGCTATCCTTGTCCCGTCATTGTCAACTGGGGCAAGACCTACGATCCCTCTAAAGGATGGAAAGGCGGTTCCCATTTAGCCAAGATTACTGGTACTCTGGAGTATCTCGACACCGTCACAGATCCCAGTACATCAGATGAAAACAGACTGGAAGAGAACGATATTGTCGTTCTGACCGATTCGTATGATGTCTGGTTCCAGCTTCCTCCTGACGTTCTACTCAAACGCTACCATGAAGCAAACGCCCAAGCAAACAGTCGACTCGCATCTCAATGGAGAGGACGTGGCAAAGTCCCTATGGAACAAACTATCATCGTCTCAGCCCAAAAGAAGTGTTTTCCTCCTGAATCATCAGGGTCTAACCTTCATTGCGATAAACTCCCAGACAGTCCTGTTCGCAAAGATCTCTATGGCCCCAACACAGACAGAAACCCCAACGAGTTTCATGATGTCCGACCCAAGTACCTCAATAGTGGCAGTATGATTGGTCCAGTGGGTGATATGCGAAAATACCTTCGTCGTGTTTACGAGCGTATGCAGAGGGGACTTGTCAATGGCAAGGACCTTTACAGTGATCCAGGTATCTTTGGTGAGATCTTTGCCGAGCAAGAACTCTGGAGAAAGTCGGTGCGTTTACATAAATCCATCAGCAAAGATAGAGACTTTGAGTTTCTACACAAAGAGTTTGAGTATCACGTCGGTTTGGACTATACTCAGCAGCTTTTTATTCCCACAGTCTTTGAAGAACAGGACGGCAAAATCATTGCACTCAATAATGCGTCAGCTATTACGGAAAAGTACAAGTCCCTGAATATCGCACTCAGATTGGATGGCGTACCAGACGATATCCGGCAGTCCAAGAACCCTCTGAGCGATATTTCTATGGGCGAGCTGGATATTGCCGAAGACTGGGGCGAAATGCCTCTTTACGCTGATTTCTTCTCTGAAGCCATTCCGGTGGTAGTACACCACAACGCACACAAAGATGGAGCCAAGAAGCGGAGGTATCTTTGGTGGGATCGAATCTGGTACTTTCCGTATCTGAGGGAACTTGTAGAGACACAACTAAAAAAGACGAAGGCTGAGTCGTTGCTTGAAATTGTGGTCAACGGAGAGAGCTTGATTTACTGGGATTCGAGATCAACAAAACCTCAAAGGAAACCTCAGACGTTTGTTGTTGGTAGCAATAGGAACACTACGTTTGAGACGCATGAGTTTACGAGTCTCTGTCAGTCAAAGAAGGATCATGAAGAGGCAGAAAAGCCTTGGTATGATGAAGTATTTAGAGATGGGAAGGGCGAATTGTAGACTAGTGATTTGATATACCAGCCCAAACTTGGCAAATAAGTTGACCAGCGATTCACCGAAAGACATTTGACCTTACAAGGATATCTCCCTGGGGCTAAAAAGAGACTATTAATACAATAAAGAATTATATACATAGAGAATCCACGCACTGACGGATCAGAACGCACTAGTATAAACGGTGACGTCTCCATTGCTGGTCGTCTCAATATGGATAAAGCGCCGATCAGTGATCGAGTTGGTGCTGTCGAAAGAGTACTGGAAGTTAAGTTGACTATCGAGAAGGTTCTGAACACCAACAGTTGCACTTTCACCCTTGTTGCTAGTCTCGAAGTACGCGTATCTCACACTCCCAGGATAGTCTTCGTAAAAGGTTGCAGTGAAGTGTTCCACATTCCCATTAGGACCAACATTCCACTCGACAGTGGCTGCCTGACCCATGTTGGTTTCATAGACATCATAAAAGATACCCACGTTGCAAGCGTTAGATGTGAGCTTCAGATCGTCCCAGTATGCGAAGAGGGAAACTTCCGGAGCATTTGCGCTGGGCAGTTCTTCGTTGGCAAAGAGACCTGTGCCGCCGTACAATGATATAATACCGTTGGTACTGACATAGATATCAGATGAGTAGGTGCCAAAGACTCCGACGGGGAAGGGTAGGGTAATCATTCTGACGGCATCGTCATAGGAGGGGTTGTTCGCGTCCGTGACAAAAATGGGGGTTGGGCTGGCAAGGACTGTGTTTTGGGGACAGCTAGCCTCGGCAGTGGTAGTCTCGGCTTCTGTAGTTGTAGTAGCCTCCTCGGTGGTAGTCCCAGCTTCAGTAGTTGTAGCTCCAGTTGTGGTGCCGGCCTCTGTAGTTGTAGTCTCTGCGGCTGTAGTCTCTGCGGTGGTGGTAGCCTCAGCCGTTGTAGTTTCGGCTCCAGAGGTGGCATCAGCCTCGGAAGTTGCCTGACTAGCAATGGTAGTGGCCTCACTGACGGCAGTTGAAGTTTCAACCATGATAGTAGATGTTTGTTCTTTCGTAGTAACGGTCAGGAGCGTGGTAGTCGCAGCCTGGCTGGTAGCCTGGGTAGTATCCAAAGCAGAGGATTCAGTCTCTGTAGACGACGGGACGGGAAGGATCATAGTCGTAGACTCAGACAATGTAGTCGAGGCGATGGAGCCTAAGGAATATAAGTAAAGCTCCATTGACCTTGAGTGAATACGTACTTGCAGCAGAGGAAACCTTGCAAGGTCCCGCAACAGCTGAGTCGGCCATGAAAAGGCTCACGGCCAAGGAAAGAAGTTTCTTTGAATGCATGATTCTGAACGAACGACAGTATGTAACGAGTGACGAGTTTAATGAGTGACTATGTCTAAAGAGACAAAAAGGACAATGATGAATCAAGGTGGTATTGAAAAGGGAAGAGAAAAAGGAAACGGATCAATAAAGACATAAATACCTGTAGGGCTGCAATATTTACTTTTTATTCATTTTAAAAAGTCAATAGTCATTTGCCGCAATCTTTAGTACTAAAGTCCAGCCCTATAAGTGCAGAATTAAGCTTACTATAGATCAGTAGTTTTATTTAACCCTATCTGAGTAGATAGCCGGCTGTTTTATCTCACTGGTCAAATGGAACTATTGGGCTAATACAGCCAAAAGATCTGATCACTTTCCACAAGCTACAAAACTACCCCTTACTGATTACTCATACAGTAAACCCCTAGTCTTGAATAAGAGTAGAACTGTTTGGGGCTCTAGTTTCATAACACAGGGGGATTAACCCTCATCTTTTCTCTTGTAAAGCTCAGTGAAGCTATTTTATGTAGCCAACAGTCTATTCTTTTTTCAGTCCACTTAGAGTGTTTTCAATCCTCCCTTTGAACCCGGCTTGTCTTGCAGAAATAAGGATATAATTAATAAATTAACTATTTGTGTATGCAAGTTGAGAATAAGGCGGTGTATTGACACATTCTCTATAATAGCTAAAATCTAAAGGAGATTGAAATGACCCAAAGGTAACTTAGTTATGAGCTATCTATCTTAACACCTACACCTGTCGCTAGTTCTCGTCTATAAGCCCTGAACTTTTACTCTATAATCTTGCAACAGTACCCTCCTGAAGTTTAACCCACTCTTTAATAACCTCTAACAATCCTTCAACTTCTACCAAGGTATTTCCTGCATGTAAACAGATTCTCACCCTCTCGCTCCCTTTTGGTACAGTTGGTGCAACAATAGCCCTGATTGTGAATCCCCTCTCTTGACAAAATTGTGCTAGACGTCGTGGTTCTGCTGTAAATACAGGAATGATGGGCGATTTAGGCTCCAGATCAACACGAATCACCGTAGTCGTCGAACTTAGAGAAAGAAGAAGTTCGTGAGCTCGCTTAATGAGACCCCAGAGATGTGACAGTCTCGCATCGATCAAGTCGCTCTGCAGGTATTGGTATGATATACTGATACTAGCAAGACATGAAAACGGTAGTGCAGTGGTGTATATCAGTGTTCTCGCGTAGTTAACCAGATATTCCCTGGTGATAGATGAACACAGAACGATAGCTGTAAGCGTTAGCAAGTGTATTCTCATAAGAGACCGACTTACCTCCAAAAGAGCTCATAGCTTTCCCAAATGTATGTAATCTGGCAAAGATAGCCTCCTCTAAGCCCAATTCGCATACCAGACCTCGCCCTTGTCTGCCATAAATGCCTGTAGAATGAGCTTCATCGACAATAATGTAGCCATTTTCTGGAAGTCGGCTTTTAACACAGGACACGATATCTCTCAGAGGTGCAACATCTCCATCCATGCTGTAAACTCCCTCGACAAGAATAAACACAGACTTGTCCTCATCGAGACCAGTCAGAACATCATCAAGACCACCCTCTCCATATACGCAGTTATGCTTGAACGAAGTCTTTCGTCCAGCTCGACTCAGCTTCATTCCATCGTGGGCACTAGCATGAATAAGCTCATCATAGACAATGATATCCCCAACTTGAGGCAAACAGCTTATAATGCCGACATTAGCATCGAATCCCGAATTAAATAGTAATCCAGATGATGCATTGTGAAAAGCTGCAATATTGCACTCTAAATCCTCTGCGAAGCTAGAGTTTCCATCTAGTAGTCTAGATCCTTCAGAGCCTAGAGATGCGTGATTTTGAAGGACTGTGTGATATTTAGAGAGTAGAGGTGGGATCGATGATAGAGAAAGATATGCATTGGAGGAAAAATCGATGTTTGAAGAGGGAATTGTTGTAAGTTTTCGAAGCTGAGACTTTTTAGAGCGTTTTAATAAACAAGATGCCAACTGATCTTCAAGTTTAGACATTTTAAGAATACAGAATTGGAATCTCGCTAATTAGAGACTATATGTACTCTAAAATTGTTGAGTGTTGAGCTGAATTGAGCCTTTTTTCCCCGCCGGATCAAAATGCCGATCACGTAAATCCCGTTATAAGCCGCATCTCCTTCCCATTCAGCCGAAGACTAATTTCTTCTCAACACTTCTTTTTCTACTATAGAGTTACTGTAAAAGAATGGCTCCTGTGCCGGCTCTTTTATGGCGTTCTCTACGCACTCATCAAGTTTATGGTGCCAACACAGACGTTGGAAAGACTATTTTCAGTACTGTTTTGTGTAATGCTGCGTCTAAGAACTGGGGAGAGAAGACGTGGTTTTTAAAGCCTGTTTCTACGGGTGCTGCTGATGAAGCTGATGGATGGTGTGAGTTGAGAATCCTCTGAGAAAGAGTCAAGCTAATTACGTAGATGTTGCATCATCTTTGTAGAAATTGTCTAACAGAGATAGCCATATCCAGAAATTCGCTCCATCAACAACCCACGAGACGTTATTCCAGTACGATATTCCCTGCAGTCCTCACACGGCTGCTAAAGCATCTGGCAAGGTAAGAGACTCATTGACTACAGAACCAAGCTTACAAAATAGCCAATTCCCTCTGATGAAGCTGTCCTGGCAAAGATTCACGAGTCTGTCTCTCGATACGCCTCTGAGGGTCCAGGATGGTTGTTCTTAGAGACTGCTGGTGGTGTACACTCACCTGGACCCTCTGGAACACCACAAGCTGATCTCTACACTCCTCTACGTGCTCCCGTTATTCTCGTTGGTGATTCAAAGCTTGGCGGTATCTCACAAACCATCTCTGCCTATGAATCACTCAAAATGAGGGGACATGACATTGAGTCGATTCTTCTGTTTCAAGACATGAAATACGAGAATTATCAGTACCTCAAGGAATATTTCTCTAAGCAAGGCGGCATCCCTGTCGATACAGTCCCTGAACCACCCTCTCGATTACCAAACATCCAACAAGACACCGAGCAGATGAAGGAATACTATGGCTCTGTCAGCAGCAACGTCACGCATGTACTTGAACATCTCGACAAACGTGGAAAGCAGCGCATATCTCGTCTTGAATCATTGAGTGAAAAGGCCAGTAAAAGTATCTGGTACCCTTTCACACAGCAAAAGCTCGTCTCTGCCGAAACAATCTCCGCTATTGATTCAGCACACGGCGACTACTTCCAAGTTCTCAACAAAAAGTCGGAAAACCTACTTCAGCCTGCTTTTGACGGTTCAGCATCCTGGTGGTCCCAAGGTCTAGGCCATGCAAATTCCCGTCTGACTCTAGCAGCAGCATATGCAGCTGGTCGATATGGACACGTCATGTTTGCCGAGGCAATTCACGAACCTGCACTAGCACTAGCCGAGATGATGCTGCAGGGAGCACAAAATCCACGTTTCTCAAGGGTGTTTTATTCTGACAATGGAAGTACCGGCTGTGAAGTCGCGGTCAAAATGGCTCTTCGAGCAGCAAGACTTCGCTATGGTTGGGGTCCTAATGATAATGTTCACATTTTAGGACTCAAAGGGAGTTATCACGGTGACACAATTGGTGCAATGGACTGTGCTGAACCATGTGTCTACAACGAAAAGATTGAATGGTATGAAGGAAAAGGATACTGGTTTGACTATCCCACGATTCAATGTGTTCAAGGTAAATGGGTTGTCAGTGTTCCCGAGGGAATGGGTCAACACCAAAAATTGGAGTCCATCTCGGAGGTTTTTAACCTTGAAAGCCGACTCAAGACCGAGCAATACCGAAAGTATGAACAATACATCGAAAAGACTCTTCGAAAACTTAAAGACCAAGGGAGAAAGTTTGGAGCATTGATGATGGAACCAATTATTCTCGGAGCTGGAGGCATGATCTTTGTGTAAGTTGTTGTCTCTGTTGACGTTGACTGATAATACTGACCGACCTAGGGATCCCCTCTTTCAACGAGCTTTAGTGGATGTCGTGCGACGTTCCCCTCACCTATTCGGCAGTGAAAATGCTGAGATCAAAGGCCCACAGTGGTCTGGACTCCCTGTAATTTTTGACGAAGTCTTTACCGGCTTGTACCGATTGGGTCGGTTTACAGCGGCATCATTTCTCGGCACAGAAGCCGATATTTCGGTCAACGCCAAACTTCTCACTGGAGGTTTAGTTCCCCTTTGTACAACAATGGCTTCAGAGTCTATATTTGATGCATTCAAGAGTGATGATAAAAGCGATGCTTTGCTTCATGGACATAGTTATACTGCCCATGCTGTTGGATGTCAAGTCGCTGTTGAGTCAGTATCCGAGATGCAGGCTATGGAGAAGAATGGAGAGTGGAAGTGGGCTGAAAAAGACTGGGCTGAAGACAAAACCCAAGCTTGGAGTGTTTGGTCTCGAGATCTTGTGACAGACATCTCACATAACCCTCAAGTTTTGGGTGTTTGGGCTTTGGGAAGTGTCCTTGCCATCAGTCTTCGCGATGATGATGGTGTAGGGTATAAGAGTCTCGCAGCCAAGAAGCTGCAGAGTTATCTAAGAGAAGGAACAGGATCTTGGAATGCTCATAGCAGAGTTTTGGGCAATGTTTTCTATGTCATGGCGAGTCAAAAGACGAGTCGACAGAGTATTCAAGAGTTGCAGGGTTTATTGGTGGATGCTTTGAGTTAGCTATGATCTCATCGAGGAGAGATACATCGTCATCAAAGGCCAAGCATCTCCTTCTGATGACCAGTAAAGTCAAGCATCTACTTGTATTGCCAGATCTTCTTCTATCAGCCATATCTACTCACCCATCATTACTTCTTTACCGAATTCAACCCTCTGCTTGCATTTTATGCAATTATCTAGATGATCATCATCCAAGCGAAGTCTCTTTGTTCCTATTGGTCAATTCAAGAGGAGACAGTTACATCACAGTGAAGAACCTTCAACCTTGCATCTTCACTTACAACTCCCAAACATCATCAATCCTACAAAATGAACGTTCAAAAACCCGGAGAAAAGACTCGAGAGCAGTCAATTGCCGAATTCGAAGCTCGTACCAAAAAAATCCAACAAGAACATCCAGATGTAGATTTCAAGTCTACCGTCATTGAACCCACAATGAATCTCATGTTTGACATCAAGGTTTGTTTTCCTACATCAACACCTGATCAAACTAACTCATAAAAGGAAAACCTACAAGAAGACGACAGAAAAAAACATGAAGAACTCATCACTCTCATGCTTCAAAACACGTCAGACCCTGCCAAGGCTGAAAAGTACCTCTGGGAAGCGAGAAACTACCTGAAACCGCATCCAAATATTCTCAAATTATTTGACGACATTTACATAAACAAGAGACCGGTTTCAGTCATGATTTCTCAATTACACGAAGCTATGAACACAAAACCAACTCCTGTCAAAGAATAGATAGATAGAATCTCAAGCCCCCTCTTGAACTGCTCACATGACGCCCCATCAATAGGGCGCAATGACAAGGTTTTTAGACAAGTTTCAACCAATCATATCCCGTCGCTACTTGATGACTACTCCATCATTTCAACTTTCCATTTCTTTCCACCTGCATTACATTACATTGCATATCTCACTATCACTCACCTACTTTCATCCCCGTGACTTGACTTGCAATCAGCCATGACTTATGATAACCAAAACCTATTTACAGACATGGACCTACTCGATGGTTTCATGAGTGACGACTTGACTCCTTATGTCTCGGATTCTACACCGCAAACATTTTCAAACGTGACGCCCGGTTTTGATCAACATGCACAACCCTTCATCCCTGGTCTCACCCCAGGATATACACCACAGACTCAATTACCCCAACCCACACCAACACCAGCAAAGGTTGGAGGTCGTTTCACAAGAGAATCAGTTCGAATTTTAAAAAATTGGCTTGCAACGCATCAAAATCATCCATACCCTCGAGAACCAGATCGAAAAATGCTTCAGGAAGAAACAGGACTTACAAAGACTCAAATATCCAATTGGTTGGCCAATGCACGTCGCAGAGGAAAGATTCCATCTAGTGCTTCATCTCCAGGACATAGCACAAGAGCCATGGATATACCGCCTAGACCAGGGACACCTGCAGTACGAAATACTTCAGAGATGGATCCTCTTCAGAGATGGGTTGATTCACCGCCTGAAGATGAACCTGCTGCTGTTACAGCAATCGCAAGGGCTGTGGCTTCAGTGAAACCATCATCAGGTATGATCAGCACTGTTTAACGTCATTCAAACTAACAAAATAGGTTCAACGAGTCCATACACAAGACTGTCCCGCACACCTTCAGTTAGAAGTGTTGGAACATCACGTTCCAGCTCTATAAGCTCGGTCAACTCCCATACAAGTCAAGCATCCTTTGGGCTTAATGGTCTCTTCAGTCGTGGATCATCTCGTCGGAGAAGGCGAGCCTACAAAGAAGAGCGAAGATCTTTAGCAACACCACATAAAGCTTTTCAGTGTACCTTTTGCACAGAAACCTTTCGAGCAAAGCATGACTGGCAACGGCATGAGAATTCACTACATTTACCGCTCGAGCGTTGGGTGTGTAGTCCTGAAGGGCCACGAGGTCAAAAAGATGACGACTCCGAAATACGATGTGTCTTTTGTGGACATGTTGATCCTGACGATGCACATATTGAGAGTCACAATTACTCGGCATGCAAAAACAGACCAGTTCAAGAGCGCACATTTAATCGAAAAGATCATTTGAACCAGCATTTGAAGCTCGTTCACAACGCCAAATTCGCAGAGTGGCCTATGAGGCAGTGGAAAGCGCCTCCACCTCCAATTCAATCGAGATGTGGTTTCTGTAATCTTGTCATGGAGAATTGGAGTGATAGGGTTCATCATCTAGCAGACCATTTCAAGGCAGGCAAGACAATGGCTGATTGGAAAGGTGATTGGGGTTTTGAGGCGCATATTCTTGAGTTGGTTGAAAACTCGATACCTCCATGTGAGTGAAGCAGCGTTTGAATAAGAGACATCACTGACAGACCAGATTTCATCGAGACGGAAAGAAATAGTCCGTTCCCCTTTGAAGGGAGCAGAGCACTTGTCGAGACGCCACGAACAGCGTATGAGTTGTTAAAATTGGAACTGGCATATTTTATGCAGAACCATTTCTATCAGCATGCGAGGATGCCAACAGGAGACGAAATGCAACTTGAAGCTTGTCGAATTCTTTTTGCTTCAGAGCCATTATCTCATGGGAGTTTGTGTTCTTCCTGGTTGAGAGACTTGGTCTTTTCCAACGCAGAAATCTCTCAACGAGCACAATTCGGACCTATGAGGACAAATGCCGAAAGTCGTCTGTCATCAATGGAAATCAGTGGAAAGAACAACATTTTTGAGGGTTGTCCTTTTGAAACACAGCTTCAAGAGTTTGTACAGGCTAAACAACTCTTGGGTTTAAGCATACGAGACGACGAATTGAGGGAAGAGTGTTGTATGATTGTGGGACGTCTTGAGGAAGTCTCAGCAACACCATCCGACTTTATCGCCAACTGGCTTATAAAGGTCATTCACTCACCAGGCGACTGGTTACTTCCATTTCGGCAACGAACAGGTATAGAGTTGATTGGACTCTCAGAGGGTCTCAATCTTAATGCCATGATCCAGGATTATACCCGTTTAGAACAAGAGTTGGGCTCGTATCTCAGTATGCAACGGGTCATAGGGTTGGAACCAACGGAGGAAGAGCTCCGACATCAAGCGAGGGTTATCATTCACGGAACAGATTCGCCTCTAAATCATACAGCTGCAGATGATGATTACTGGCTAGCAGCCTTTCGTCAACGACATTCCACAACTACAGACACTTCTGAGACATGGAACACACCTTTACGACCAGACCCTCATATTCTGGCAGCGAGGTCACTAGTTCTCAAGACCAGTACTGCATTTCTGAATGACCACAACTACTGGAGATGGTTTACGCAAGAGTTGAGAAGATGGGTGTCTGCTATCATGTCGCCTCATAACCCAGCGAGTAGAGTACCTTCAGATGAAGAGATTCAACATTATGCCAGGTGGATCAGTTATAATGAGTAAGTCTCTCGTCTTTCAAGTGACTTGGCTAACTTTTTAGTGATGATCCTTTTAATCAGACTATTGCAGAGAATAAGGATTGGTTGGAGGCATTTAAAAGGGATGTTGGGATTGATAAGGCGAGACCTAATGAGGGATGATGTTTACAATTTAACTGTTACAATTCAGGGAATGCTATACTTAATACGAAACAGTTACTATAAATACGGAAAGAGTAAATAATCAGTAATTCCATTAAGGTTGAAATGGCTATACAGTGAAGTTTAGAATATTAGTAATAGTTCAAGAAATAGCAAAGTTTAAAAAAGGAGTGCTAATATACTATATAAACTTGGAGGATTAAGTGGTATATATATTACAAGGATATAGATATTAAGGAGAATCTGGATTGCTGTTAATTAACCTACTGAGGAAGTCTACTAAATCCGTTAGTAAAGGTGCAATCTCAACAACTTAGCTACTGTTAATATAAGACCGACCTCGGAGATTTTACCTCAGTTGAAGGCTTGAAAAAGTATAAAGATTAAATCTATTTCATAAAGAAGTTACTTACAACTTAGCATATTACTGTAGTATTTATATAAAGTATGTTCTTTAGTATATATAGTATTTCAATTAATAAAA
>JABFFG010000272.1:0-17045 GCA_013623685.1 Fusarium transvaalense
AAGCAAGCAAGCTTGCTTGCTTGCTTACTTGCTTGTCTGCTTTCTAAGGAGCAGTTCTGAATGGGACAGACGACGGACAACCTGGCTGATGAAGCTTCCGGGTACCTACAAGGCACCAAGTGACCTGAGA
The DNA here is from genome assembly GCA_013623685.1 of Fusarium transvaalense. Lineage (NCBI taxonomy): Eukaryota > Fungi > Ascomycota > Sordariomycetes > Hypocreales > Nectriaceae > Fusarium > Fusarium transvaalense. Next base: position 131 of record JABFFG010000272.1, read on the forward strand.
TGACACAGGAAAACAGTGTCTTGGGCGGTACTCTTCGATCTGAAAGGAACCTACTGTATCCGTACCTTTGTAGGTACTGCCCGGGCACTATAGTAGGAAGGACATGAAGGAGGTGCTAGAAAGCGTGCACGGGACGGCTAGGCGGGGCAGTTTTCTGCTTAATCGACACAGAGTGACGGCATGGGCATGAATAGAGAGTGGTGAGACGTCAACAAGCACCTATGTTGGAAAGTCTAGAGAAAATGAACCGCTTCCACTAGCTTGAGTTACCTACTAATGCTAGGTTGTTTTGTGATTCATTGTATGTATGTACTGTACAGTGCTGTAGAGTAAACTGCCTTGGGAGTGATACAGTAGAAAAATTAACTCCCAAGCTAATAAGGGCACAAAATAAAGCTAAGGAAACCAGCAGTCTGATCTTGTGTAAACCAACTAGGTAATTTTGTCTCTTGTGATGTTAGCAATTGGGTTTTTGCGACCCCGGGGAGTGCATCGGGAATGGCAAGGAGGGGAAAATCTTGGTTGGTGTGTGAGGGGTTAATAAACCAGTATAAGGCATTCGTAGCTACCAGGTAGGAGAGAAAGACAACACTAGGTCCATCATAGATTCATAAACTACGTGTGCATATTTTGACTGTTGATGCACTGCGGTTTCAGATATGGGAGGTGAAAGATGCAAGCTATTCATAACAGGGGTCTTGTATCGTGAAGAATACGGAAGACATGTGAGACTGGCTATGCGTAGGTACCTTACGTCGAGAAACTGAATGATGGTGATGGTGATGGTGGGGGAGGGGACGGGAGCATCGATTGGCGCAGTATGATGCCTAGGAACTACATACTTTTGCAGAGGTTTTCACTCATCTGGGCTCTTGGGCAAGCAGAGCAGATCTCATTAACGAACAGCTTGAACTGACCCGCGGGGATTTATTTTGGAAATCCAAAAAATGGCCAGACTTCTTGTGTCTCGAGAGCCACGTTGCTTACAGAGCCAAATCAGTCGCGAATCGATGGGCTTCGGGCTCGAAGCAATTGGTTGTAAATATCCAGTAACGAGTAAACGTCTTGTGAGCAATCCGACGCCCATTCAGAGGACCCGCAGCGTTGGGCTTGCTCATGTGCCCATCTTGAGACGGGTAAGGTCAAGGAGGACTTCCTAGGCAAGGTACCCAAGCGCTAAAGTCCGGGCAGGCGAGACCTCTACCATCTCATGGATGGATGTCATGCAAGCGTGTACTTGGCTTCACACGAATTGGGTAGATGGTGTCGGGTCTGGGCATCCAAGGTGGCCCAGGGTAAGGTACCTACGCAGCAGCTAGTACCTAAGGTTGAGTTCATTTCAGACAGGGAATCAACAACCAGCTCGCTAATTTCTGCCGTAAAACAATAGGTAGTACTATAGGTATCTGCCTACCTGTTAGATCATTCGTCGTTGACCATCCTAGCTACTAATCCAAGGGTATCGCAGCCCATATTGTACCCTTGACGGATTGGATCCATATCGGTGAGACCAAATAATCAGTTTGTAGGGAAGTGATCCATACCTAACGTTAGGCGTGCTGAATCGCTTGCTGCATGACAGTTAGCCTCGACCCTTAAAAATCTTCGTACAACAATCCGTGCTAAGCTAATCCCTACTTGCATTTCGCCGATGAACTGTCTATACCATGGAAGAGAGTATCGGAGTATTGAGTGGTTCGAGTGACGTGAAGCAAGTGCGGTCGAGGACCTTCCCAAACACATGATACGGCTTATAGGTTCCCTAGGTACCTAGGTAAGGGAAGGAAGGTGAGAGGCAAAAGGACAATGAACCACGACTACCTACTACCTCAGTAGGTAGTCGAATTGCACTCAGGTATACGCACACCAGACTCTCTCATCCAAATATTCGTCATGAGCCTTGACCATAGGAATAATCGATTGTCCATGTTAATATATACATACATACATGCAGTAAGGCATGGCTGGTGGATATCGACCAATCGAGCTTCCATGTCAAGTTCGAATCAATCAAAAAAAACACGCGAAAAGCAAGCGAGAGACCAACAAGACACAAAAGATCTACAATCTTGCCAAAAAGAGACGTGCAACTAGTACGTACTATCCATCACATCTGGATCCCCAGGTGGGTTTGGTGATGGAGCACTGACCATATTCTGGCACTGATGCAAGTCAAGGCATCCCGAAAGCCACATGGCTGTCTTCATTAGAACCACAGGCAAACAGTTCGATGGTCGCTACATAACATACACTTTCACCCGTTGCCCATTTTCAGTCTCGAAGAAGCTATACCAATTGAGAAAGCAATACATGAACGAGGCCGGCACAGGATCGTCGACTACTATTTCCATCTACCTGCAGCACTAGAATGATATTGTTTCAAAGGAATACTTGGGTTCACATGATATCGAGAATAAGGCCCGACTAACACAATACGCCAACCCCAGTCAGAGCCTCAGAGGTCACGTCACCTCACTCTCAATTCACATCGTCTCAGCTCACAATTACGGCGATATTAAAACAGAAGTTATCAACGACAACCCCAAGAGCCAATAGCACTTCACAAGCTTGTCAAGAGACTGGCTGAACACATCTTTTCATTGAGCCAGCGCAGCTATAGTTGCATTGACACACGTTCAGGGATTATTTAGATCTTTCGGCGGTCCAACATTGACATCGTTAAATCTACTATTATCGATTAAAGAGCAACATTGGTAACCTGACAAGGGGCATGTCAGGCAGACCAGAGCAGACTGCAGCTTTCTCCCCTGCACATCCCCTGGCAGTCAGATTGGTCCAAGCTGACCGGGTTTCGGTTGGTTCCCACTTGATGCAGACACAGAGCCAGAACTCAAGATGATGATGGACGTTTTTACTGTACACGGAGCACATGCGCCTGCGGGGCCGTGGCACGGCGAGGCTGGGTGGGTCCCTGACGTCTGAAGCTCTGGAACCTCAAGATCCAGAAATCAGGTGTCCAATTGAACGGTACAATTAATGCTTGCTGTTGTTGCAGTTGTCATGCCCTAATTGCACCTCCACAGAAATTTGCGTCTCTGCGATATCCTCCTTGCCTACAGCAACAGCAAAGCCGATTTTTGAGCTGGTTGATCAGCAAGAACGCTCCAACTACTGAAGCTGCAATGGATACGATACAAACCTTCAAACTTTGACCATCTGATAATCTCACACATATGCACATGGCATACATCAGCTTGTCTTCGGGTAATTTTGGTTTCAGTGCTACCATGGCGGGCAATTTGCTGTCCCGCCAAAGCCCTAGGTAGAGCCATCAGTGGCCAGTGATGGTTGGATGCAAATTGGTGGTGTAGACGTGATCAAATGGTGCTCGATGTGGACCTACATATACATGGTTACTACTGTAAGTGTCGACGCCAACGGTGATCTGCCTGCGACCAATGAAAGCGCCAGCAGACGTCATGCTACCCTATGAACGTCATCTGTCAAGACCAACGGTACTGTACTGTACATAGTACAGCCAGTGGGTTGGGTTGGGTCGAACTGGGCTTACAGCAAGTACAGTACGAGTCAAACGCATCGGAACGAGCGATAAGATCTTGCAAGAACGGGTCGGAGATGCCCATGCCGTTTTGGCATGACAGGCAGTCACCAAGGTCGCGCCAAAAGCCGATGCGGCCACGGCACATGGGTGACTACTTAGCTACACGACATCTTGATGACGCTGTCCCAAAGGGCTTGAACTAGTAGCTCAAGGATTGAGGACTTGGAGTCCATCGAGCCCCTGGCACCATCGCCTCCACCTGGAGCGAAGCTGACCACGGGTCAATCAATGTGCGGCTGCCGACCACTCACAGGCTACCAGTCGCGGAAGCTGGAGCTTCCCAGGTGGTGGGCAGTCATGCTTAGTGGGTAGGCTTTGCGGAATGCAGATGGTCATGAGACCCTCGCATGCAACGCTAATGGCCATGGCCGAGTTTTAAGTTCACGAAAGCGCAAGACCCATTTGTTCAACGAAAGGGAAGAAAGGGGTCAAAAATCATGCTTGAACCAATCATTGAGTTTACCAAACCCATCAAACCAAATTCGAAGCTCTAAACTCTTGCGACTTGTTATCGCCAGGAACCAACCAACAGAGCTTGAATTCAAAGCGGCATGAGAAGTCGTTTCTCTCAGCGTACGAGCCAATGATTTGCCACGCTATGGTCAAATTAGCTTCCCTGAGGCTCAACCGACAGGTTGAAGCCGCAATTCCTTGACTATCCATATCACCAAGCGTACTGCAGCAGGGACGCTAATTGTCTTACTATACTACACCCAGCGTTGGCCTTCGTCTTCAACATATTACGGCAATGCCGCAATATGATTTGAAGTAGAGCGATCCAAATCAGACACGCCTTCCAACTGCGGCTCCAAAGCTTTGAGAAAATGTCCACGCCACCAAGCATGCGTGACTTCTCGAGCACGCTGGCCCTAAATCTGGGCCTCGAAGTTGTGACATCTCCAGTTCAGCGTCACCTGACATTACTCGAGATGGAGCTAAGTTTTGAACTACCAAGACAGCTCGAAGCTACTAAATACTATGTAGTAAGTTGAGACAAGACAATAAGGAATGTTTTGTGAGCTTGCTAATGCATTATGCAGGCCAAGACCAGATTCAAATTAGATGAGGTCGAAATGCTCGTCGAGGCACAATACAAGCATAATTGCCGCTTGAGCGACTAAGCATCATGGAATAAAGGCTGATTCGTGCTACCACCCAAACTTTTGAACATACCAACTTACATGGAAACCATTCCAAAGGGACTCCACAGGTTGGCTTACATCTGGTTGGAGGTCAACTTAACAAAACCTTGCTTGACATTCCGAAAATGCGAAAATGAATCAGAAATATACACATTTTGGTAACAACAGTCGTCGACCAACTAGTGACGAGTTCTCGTCAAGACCGCTCGAGATATTCTCTTCACGTCTACATTAGACCTCCTCTTCTTCTTCTTCTTCTTCGTGCAACCTCGTCAGATCTTTGCATTCCGCCAAGCAATGTGCGATGTCAAACGGACATCGAGTGTCGGTAAGCACTGTCTGCATGCAGTGTTGAAATATCAGTTCAGTCTTGAGCCTCATGTCTTGCTTGAGAACGACATGTATGACACCGCTTATGCAATTACTCAAGAAGCACGTCCTGGCGAATGTCTATTGGCCTAAGTGCAGGAAAGTCACCATGCTTACGACTTGAAAGTCAACGACTTCGACCCTTTGTTTCTCCACTGATAGCAATGTGGTGTTTATGGCTTCACCCAAAAGTACATCATCGTTGGTCATCCTATATCGGGTTTCTTGTTATACAAGGTCCCTTCAAGCCCCTCGCACAACTCGACAAGGATCATCGTTGGCTCCGGCGATCCGTAACACAAACCCAGATAAGATCCGTGACACCCTGTTTCTCTGGTCAAGCTCCAAGGTGATAACTGCTTAGTCGGCTTGAATAAGCTCCTTTGTACTGTTGCCCGTCGCTTTGTCACCTGTGGTTCGCGGCGCGGCACATTGAAGCGAGTTGTACCGAGCTTGGTCGATATCAGCTGTCACAGAGAACGCATCCCTAAGATTTGGCAGCCCAGGTTTTTGAGCCTTCTGCCAGGTTTTTTGGCCAGGCCTTGTGGTAGAGGACAAATCTTTATCTTGTAACAAGAGAACCTGTTCTTCTCGTGGCTTTTGTGTGGAAGAGACATGCGACTAATTCATGTACAGCCCTTTGGTATCCCTGATGCTTGTTGCCAGATAATCACGCAAAGACCTGGATCTCGGGATTTATCACTGTCATGATGAGTGCTATACAGACATCCACCGCCGATTCTGATTCGTTGAGGCGTGTATTTGGAAAATGTTACCAAATCGAAGCCACTTTACAAAAAATAAAGCCGCTTGCAGACCTGAGGGGTGGGACAATAAGTTCTTTGGTTCTCAAACTCATATACGTACCGGCGATTCATCGAATAAGTTTGACCAGTCGATGCAGTTAAGTGAGTGACCATACTGCGGCACTTTTGGTGTTGATAAAAACTCTTCGCTGTTCTTGGTGCCAAAGGAGCCGGGAGCACGTCCTTTCGCTCTTTGGCATACACAAGAACTACCGAGTGAGGATCTTCCTGTTCTAATGTGTATATCTTACACACAAATTTTCGGAGGCTCGTCTACCTTCTTAAAGGTGCTGTCTCAGTCCTGAGGGCTTGAGCTATTACCGCGTATATCCAATCCCTAGATTAACAGTCACCCGAATCAACATGAACACGAGCATCGCGCATGCATAGGGATGGTAAGATTGGGTTGGGATTTATCAGTGTTACTCTGACTTCTGCGATATTTGGCTTAATTGTTGAGACAGTCTAACATTGTTGTAGGTCCTGATTCTTCATGCAGGTGGGGATGTTGCTTCATGTCATATATGACGGCAGACCGGAGCGTTATCCAGGTTCCCCGAGCTAAAGGTATCTACTAGCCTATGATCTGACCCGAAAATCAAAGTTCCTAATATTGATGTAAGTGAGTAAACTGATGATCCGTGTCATATGACCCTGATACAACATATCTGCTGTTGTGTACACTTATTCAACCATTACCGGTCAGCATAATCGCAACGATCATCACATGGCCGCACATCATCCAGTTTGCTCTCCAGACAGGGAAATCCTCAGCCAGCCAAAATCACGCTCATCTTGTCACTCTTTCAAAAACGGCTCACGGCCCCCCTTGACCCCTGTGCACCTGCTTCCATATCCAGCGACCTGCATCTGTTGATACTGAGCCCCGGCTGTTCCCCAGGTACAAGGCATCGGGAGGCCGCCGCGTTATGCTTGCGCAACGCAGCCCAGTCCGATTGAACTGTTTGACATGAAGGTTGATCCTTGCTTCACTGTAACAGTATCAGAAGTCTGAGTTGTGAGGCGACTCTGGCCCAATGTAACAGATATCATGGTTTGTCTAGCTTGTTATGTCGCGCCACGACTGCATTTACGCGGTCTGCCTATATGCTTCTATGTTTGATGCTGACATGAAAGACAATCGTGTTGTACTTGGCCATATGACCAGGCAATACTTGCAATATGTTGCTCTCGGAGTTTTCTAGTCTGGCCTAGTTGACTTCTTTTCTATAACAGTATTTCGACAACAAGGGTCTTATCAACTGTAATTATTTACTATGATAGTTCTCATGAACCATACTGTTCACCATCTAAATCACATTAAATGCTACATATCGAGTCCCAAGAATAAACGTCCTGTCCCATCCGATATACCAAGAACTACCCTGGAGTACAGGAGCGATATTCCGCTATCTGTGATAGGCTCATTCGAAATGCCTGTGGCTACATGTTGTGCAGTGTTAGCATATCTGTGGTCATGAACCACGCAGCCCGTACTGTCGATCAATACAACGTTATTGACTTGGCTCCTCTCAACGTTAAAGGATTAAATGGGAACTGGGGAGCAAGTGCATCATTTGGATCATCGAACTCAACAACTTGACTTGGTAAGTCGTCATGCATGTTTAAGAGGAAGCAGTAGAACTCCGAAATCATGTGATTTATCATGAATCATACTGACATTCAGCCTGTCCTTTTCCTTATACGTCATACTCTTAGTCCCTTGATAATGTCCTTCCTCACGGACCCAGCAATAGATGAGCAGTTGATGGTTTGTAATTCCAAGAAAATAGCACCTTTCCCTAGGCAGTTCCTCTGGTGTAACTAGTCTTCATCGTTGACCTTGTCTGCCACCATATCCTTGGCCGTGTTGATAACCTTCTCGGGTGGCCGTTCAGCTTGCTCCGCTGGAGTGCCGACGCCACTTGGAATTGGGGAAAGCTGCGCACTCACGGCTCCGCTGCTCGGAACAGGGATTTTGATATCCTGGGGTGAGCCAGGTACGATCTGAGGGTTGAGTCCAGGGATGTGGATGCGCTTGGCCTCGTTTTGGTACGCCGCGGGGATGATCTCGATGATTTCATCGCGCGGGAAATTGATTACTGGGATATCGGTAGTAGAGCAGTGCATCAAATAGGCATAGAGAACACGAAGCACAGACTCGTGAGCAATGATGAGAAGATCGGTCTGTTCACGTTCCAGCTCAAGGATAATAGGCTCCAGACGGACGGCAAGATCGTGGTACGACTGCTTATAGTTAGTATTATGAACATGAGTTGAAACGGCAAGCTCATAGATTTAGACATACTTCGGCACGAGGGTATCGGTGATGGTAAGGGTCCAGTTCGTGTTTCTCAACCTCATCTGGATAGATTTGACGGATCATCCGCTCAGACATTTTCTCACATACGCCGGGGTTGATCTGACTGAGCTGTGATCGCTGGCGGACCTTGTAGCCCTTCTCCTTCAGGACATCGGAAGTCTGCACCGTACGCATTCGAGTCGATGTCCAGACGGTGAGTGGTGGCAGGGGAGCATCTGGGCCCCCTTCCGCTATCGTCGTAAGGCGTTCCTGTTCACGGTGCTTCAAGAGTGCCTCGGACATCTTTTGAGCGTAGTCTCTTCCTTCCTGAGATAGAGGAGCGTCGGCCTTGTACGAATCCTCCTCTGCTGTTGTGCCAGCTCGGGCGAAGAAAGTCTTTCGTGACTTGATGTGTAGGTTTGTGAGATAGAAGACAATTCGGTGAGCAAGATAGTTGAAGCTGACGTTGTTGTAGAAGAACTTGGTTCCTGCATTGATCATCTTGATGTAGTTCAGCTCCTTTTCATTCATGGTTTCAAAGACAGGAATCTTCATCTCAATCCTTTGGAGGTATAATTTGGCGGCCTCGTCAGGTTCCATTCCAGCGAACTATGACCAGTGAGTTGTCATTCTTAGCTATTTCATCATAAAGTACTTACATCTGGGGACGAGATCTTAACATTTCTCGCATTCTCTCGCAGGATACGTTCGTCGTCGACAAATGATTCAATGAATAGAGTCTGCTATAAGTAAGCGCTGAGGGTCCAATGGATTAGTAGGCCCCCTTACTTGAACATCGTGCTTTGCGAACTCTTTGGCTAGGGAGCGCCGTCCATTGGCAGTAGGATTTACTGCGTCGTAGATCGCCACTTGTCCGTTGTCGTGGTTTAACCAGGAGTAAATGTCTTCGCGGCACTTCTTCAAAATCTTCTGTCGCAGAATAACAGAGGCCGGCGACGCATTTGGAAAGAAATAGTCATCAGGGATAGATCCGTCGGGGCCAACAGTTGCTCGACGGTAGTCACCCAGATGAAAAATCCGAGACTTTACACCGAGCCATCCCAAATATCGCGCCATGGAGACACATATATGCCTGGGTAGTTGTAAGCTTAGACACTCCCTGTACTAAAAGAAAAAGAAAAAGACTTACGTTTTACCACGCGCAGGCGGCCCAACCATGACAATGGCGATGCGTCCAGAGTGGAAGAGTCGGCCAGACATGGTACTGTAGAGCTGGGCTGGGGCCAAATCCTGCCCATGGGGAATATCGTGAATTGCATCGATGAAAGTAGAGCTCTTACGGCGGTAGCGAGGGGCGTTGGCCGCGATCTCGGCGGTTCTAGAAATGTCAGTCACATCGTCACATCGTTGTAAAATGACCCCTCTTCGAGCATGGTATTAAGATTGTATATGTTGATCTACTTGATCATAATCAAAGCCACGAGATTGTACGGGCGTATAACGGTAAGTCACACCGGTATGTGGACAAACGTCTCAAAGATAAGACGACCGCCACACGATAAAGTGGCATTTCCAAGGACAAGGAGAAGAAAACACATACAGAAGAGTATCCATCTTCACTAGTAGCCGTGTCAATCCTTCCGATGGGATGGATTCAAAGTGAGAAGGTCGTGTTCGAAAGCCCGCGGTCTATGGAGTTTGACCAGGAATACTTGAGATAACCCCAGCCTCTGGGAAATTGTTTCGACTCGTAGGGACTACCGAACAGTCCAGATGAAAACCAAGATCAAGGTTATAAAGATCTCGACAGCCGGTCGTTGATGAAGGCTCCTGCAGCTCTTACTGCTGAGCTTAATGCAACTTTAACAAGGGTGAGATGAGCCTCAAGATAAAAGACCAAAGAAGAAGCCGGCGGCTGCAGGCGGGGTCAACGTTGAACGGTCAAGATCTTGGGCGTTTGAGTCGACTACACTAGAGAAACGTGACTCAAACGAGGACGTGGCTTTGGCGTTTGGTACAAAAACAACACAGGCAACTGACGATGGCGAAGACAATGTGAAAGTGAAAACGAAAGTCAAACTATAATCGTCGGCGCTCAAGGTTCTATAAATGGGAACTCGAGGGAAGGTGCAAGTACTGTCGGCAAGTACTATGTACCTATAACTCCTTAGCAATTGGCACGTCACGCCCAAAATGCGGTGTAAAGTGGTGCAAATGTGCCTAAAGCCCTGGGTAAGGATAATCAGCTACAAGTACAGGATACTTTGTACTGCCAAACCAGACTCGGGGCAGTCAGGTTCTACAGTAGCAGGTGGACCTTCCACAGGTGCATGGTCTTCCAGGCGCCATCTGGAGTTCAGCTTTAGGGTAGCTGCCGACACAGCCACACATCAACCTGGCACATAGCATGCGGCCATAAAATCGAACGCCACAGCCACAGCCGACTCGGCATCATCAGTGGCTAGTGCCTCTCCACTACAGAGCTGTCCGAGCCAGATGAAAATTATTCTCCATCTCCATCCAACTGCGCTCGTCATCACGTTCCTGGCGTTTAGAGGCCTCGGGATTTTAATCGCTTACGAGGTTATTTCACATAACTTCTTTATTTTTCACTAATTATATCATCGGTACAATCACTACGACTGCCTGATCGTGTGCATCGTTATCGTCGATTAACCCTCGGCTCGCTCCTCTTCCGTCATCATCTCCATCCTCGCTTCGGCGCTCCTCAGTCACAATGGCATCCGCCGCCGCCGCATTGGATCCCGTCAAGACGGCTGTCTTCTCTAATCCCCTCGCTAGCGCCCTTGGAGATGTTCTCAACTCCTTCAACGAGCGGAGGGCCAAGTTAGGCCTCTCCAACCCAGGCACCATCGAGAGTCTTGCCAAGGAGGTTCAGCGCGATGTCTTCCTTAACAACTATATGTTTACTGGAATCCGCGCCGACCTGACAAAGATCTTCAGCATGGCTCCTCTCTTCCAGGTCTCTCATCAGTTCGCCATGGGCGAGCGTATCAACCCTTACACTTTTGCTGCCATGTACGGAACAGGAAAGGTAGCTCTACTATTATACACACCTTGTATATTCGAGGTCGCTAATCGAAACACAGGTCTTCTGCCAAGGCAACCTTGATAATGAGGGCTCTTTGTCCGGACGATTCAACTGGCGATGGTCGGACAAGCTTGTTTCCAAGTCTCAGCTTTCCATCTCCCCAGGTGGTCAAGATATGGCGCAGTTCGAGCACGAGTACACCGGAAACGACTTCAGCGCATCCCTCAAGATGCTCAACCCCTCCTACCTCGAGGGTGGTGTGACTGGTATCTTCATCGGAAGCTACCTCCAATCCGTTACTCCTAAGCTCGCTTTGGGTCTCGAGACTCTTTGGCAGCGACCTTCTCTGTCCCAGGGCCCCGAGTGCGCCGTCTCATACGCCGCCCGCTACAAGTCCGCCGACTGGATCGCTACCGCTCAGCTCCAGGCTGCTATGGGCACCCTGAACACCTCTTACTGGCGACGACTCTCGGATAAGGTCCAGGCTGGTGTTGACCTGAGCCTCGGCCTTGTTCCTTCTCCTGGTGGTCTTATGGGTGGTGGTCTCCAGAAGGAGGGTGTTACCACCATTGGTGCCAAGTACGATTTCCGCATGTCTACTTTCCGAGCTCAGGTCGACTCCAAGGGCAAGCTGAGCTGCGCTCTTGAGAAGCGTGTTGCCCCCCCTGTCATGATGACTTTTGCCGCTGATATTGACCACTTCACGGTATGCACCCATCATCCTCAATTGTCTTAGAAAATAACAATATACTAACAAGTAACTATAGCATCAAGCCAAGATTGGTCTGGGTGTTTCCATTGAGGCTGCCCCTGAGGAGCTTCAAGAACAACAGGAGGCCCTCGGCGCTCAGCCTCCTCCCAACATCCCCTTCTAAGCCATGAGCTCAGCATACTCCCCACAACATCTCCGATGACCCGACATTCTGTCCCCAATGGGACGGAATGTCTTAATGATCGCCCGCTGTTGACCAGGCCAGGACCAAGCCTCGACCCCTATCAACCCCCTTCTCGCCATTTTTGATGTCTTATTAGTCGTCCTTCCCACCTCCTATGATTTTACGATATCCATTCATTGGGGATGAGATTTGGTACATATACATCCCGGTTCCTAATCTCCTTCCTAAAATTTTGGGATCACATCTGTGTATATTATTGTTGTGGACTTGTGTTGTCCTGGTCATGTGTATGAATTATCTGTTAACGCACACAATGGAGAGGCGAAGAAAAAGTCGGTCATCTCACCCCGTTCTTGCTTTTACGTATCTTTTGAACAAACTTCACTCACGGCGCTCATAATGTGCGGCAATTTTGTTCAACTCGTTGATGGGATGGGATGTGGGTTTTGAAGGCAGCTAACGAAGTGATGGCCACGCCTATTCATGTAACTCTGTATAAGGAAATAGACAAACTTGAAGCTATCACGTGGACCATGACGGTGATGTGTGTATCAACTTCAAGCGTGCTGGTTTAGAGTTGTTCAAACAAGTCACTTTTGTAAATCATTGCAACGTCACATCACGGCGTATAATGACAGTAGATCGCTGTCACCGAATGCCATTGCTTGCTTCTAGCATATTGTATCATGTCTGTCCTTGGCATTTCTCGCTTTTGCGTGTATCATGTTTAGGAAAGTTCTGTATAAGATAGCCATATAACAACCATTTTACGTTGTTTTGCCCGTCCTTAAACGCCATGCTAATAACAAATATTCTGTTGCCTTTTTGCTTTTCAAACTCCAGAAGAGCCTGAAAAACGTATGCAATTCGGCTCTTCCTGCGTAGTAAAATCATCATGCCGTCTCCTTGTAGCTTGCTGCCCCAACTTCATTACGACAAGCAAGAACACACGTTTCTTCAGCGACTGCCCGCCTGACCAGGCCCTTGCTAGCTCCCTCCTATAAGCGGAAACCCTTGCACATGGAGATGTCCAAACATCAAAGCGATCGTGATTCTGCGTAGCATGATATGGTAATATTTCTTTTTTGGTTTTCCCAATTTGGTGGCGTGTTATCGCTATGATTTGACAGCACAGCCGTTACATCACGGTGCATTCTCGTTCGGGTTGGTCGCCGCTCTTGTTCTTAACCTTGTCCTTCGATTTGACCCGTTTGTGACCATGTTTGTGGCCATGATGTCGGTGATGGCGTTGTTCAGACTCAGGCTCAACTTCAGCCGGGACTTCTGTTCTGTCTGAAATCTCCTTTGAGTCTCTCGACTCCTTGGACGTTTCTGCCGTCAGGACGCTTGTTGAATTTGGTGAAGACATGCCGATACCGTTAGGCTCGTCCTTTGACTCTGACGTGGGCTCTTTATTGGGCCGCATTAGTCCTCCTAATCTGCTCATCGAGAAGCTCAAGCGATTCTCTCCGTTCTGGCTGCTCGGACGACTCCTGTTGACAAGTGTGAAGCGAGATGCTGCACGTGATAGTCTTGATGCAGTTGGTTCCTCGCTGGGTGTTATAGCTGGAGAATGAGAATTGGGTGTATGTGGTGCTGATTCAGTCCAGACGGCGCTCGGGCGCCGCGAGCCGGTAAGTGATCCTGGGAAACGTCCTGTGCCATCCTCGCTCCTCCTTGGCCTTTCGCCGTCCATGGAAAGCCGAATGCTGGGTGGTTTACTGGAAAGGTGTTGGGAGTTCTCAAGAGTTGGAGTGTTGTCAAAATAGCCCTCTTCGAGACTGCCGAGTCGGTTGCTTCGCGAAGGGGTGGGAGGCAACTCGATACTGATTTTCGAATCATTGTATGAGGGAGGTTCCGTTTCCGTGTCATCGACCGATGGGGGAGCAACCTCGACCATCGGCATGACTTGGTAAAACAGAAGATATGGCATCTCTTCCTTGAGGGCAGTTCTGATGTCATCCACGTAAGTGACTCGGCTCTCTATCTGGAGATCATCGAATTTGACCCATTGCGCTTCCTCGTAATCAGGAGGTGGATCAAAATCATGCCGCCGGTTGTCTTTCAATAGCTTAGGAGCTACTCGGGCGAAGGAAACATAATGGCCGCTTTGTAACGAGTCTCCCCGATGGCAGATAACGGACTGGAGGACGAGCTTATAGTCCGTGTTAAGAACGTTCATATCTTCCTCGGTTTTCGGTTCATCAGCAAGCATAAAATGTGGTAGTCGCAGACTATCAGGGATATCGATGAAGGTGTTGTGACGTTTAGGCTGACCAGACTCGGTCATGGCGTAGCGTTTGAGACAGATGCCCACAACAGGTCTTTGTTCAAAATTCAACGCAACCTCTGTGTTATTTCGAGGCTCAGTGCTTGAGAGCGCGTGCCAGGCTTGTGACTTTGTTAGCTCGTTTACCAGTATCAAGACACATGACTTGAACTTACGAATAAGTCTAAAGAATTGCCAGGCAGGAATAGTGACTGCCTTGACGACTGTTGATCCCTTGCGCATAGCCTTCTGGAGCATCGTTGGAGTGTCGGGCGTAGAAGGGCGGCCGTCCTCATCCAGAACCACACGTTGAATAACACTTGTTGACCTTCCCCGCAATGAGGGTTTGTTCGGAACTAACTCAACAGTAGTGACCTCGCCTTCTGCTTCATCATCAGGAACATTGCCATCCTTAGCATTGGGGTCTGCCAGTAAAAGAACAGGTGCCTTTTCCAAAGTTGGCGTTCTTTCCACTGGGGTAGCTGGCAGTGGGGATGTTGGTGTGGAAGACTCGCCGCGCTCTTCAGTGAGGATTCGAATCGTATCCCTGTGCTTCAGCGTTGGTGTATCACTGCGGCTCTTCTCTTCTACTCCAAGCTTCTTTCCATCTTCACTATCTCGTTTAACGTCTACCTGAGCGTTAAAATACTCTTCGAGGCAATCCTCCAGTTTGAGCCCCTTTTCTTCAGGATCAGGGGGTATAGCCAGGTTCAACAGGCGCTCATACACAACTTTGTGATCGTCCTTATCCTTCTTTCCTTGGTGGAAAAGATCGACTTGTAGAGATAGCAATGGTAGCTGTAAGGTTTCTGTGATAAAAGCAAAGGCTTCAGAGGTGTCTTGCTGCTCCAGCATCCGTGCATCTGACCAGCCACAATCTGCCAGCGCATCTTGTATCAATTTGGTCTGTTTGCTTTATTAGTTCCAATCCTATCATAGCGTTCCTGAATGGTACCTACCATGTCTGTATGTACCAGTTTTCCTGTTCTGAGCATGTTTACCCACATTCGCAAAAGATTGACGAGTTTGTTGCGGTTATCTTCTTCGGGGAAGTCATTCTTGAGCATGCACTCAAAAGCGTCGATCTTGGCAAACATTGAGAACAAGAGCGCATCTAGGTAACATGTAACATTGCCTCGGTTTTCGGCGCCCACCATATCTACGCTGGGATCGTAAGGGGTGATGATCCCAGCCGCAGCCTTTTGTTCCATATCAATAAATTCGACGGTCTTATCGGTGTCGTAGTCTGCGAACTTGGTTGCCATGATGTCGATAACATGGTCGGCAGTAACGTCGGTTATGTTGAGTTCGTCTAATCGTCGTAGGATTTCCTCGACCTATTTCGAGCAAAGGTTAATGTCTCGATCGTTCAAGTCGTGGTTCGATTCGTACTCGTGCGGTATCCCTCTCTTTGTCTGCGTCTGCTTTTACTCCTTGCTTCCCACTATCGCTCTTGAACATGGCCATAAAGGCCCCAGTAGAAAGTGGACGAGGCTACATAGCTACTTGTCAGGATACCTAATTCTCGGCCAGGGCAGATTTTGGACATTTAAAAAGGAAATAGCAGACAGTCCATCCAACAATTACCAAGTCCTGATGAGAGCATACCTTGTTTTTGTCTGAAATCGCTGGTAGGGGTGACGCTGGCGCAGCGGACTTAGATCGACGGCTCGAGCCATTCTTGTCGCGCAAGCTGAGGAACTTTCGAGGAAACTCCTTCATGATGGTTCGGTTTCGTTACAGAGAAGAGAATGTATAGTTCGAAAGGAAAAGAGGGACTCGTCAGGTTTAACGAGGTAGCAGTAAGCCACAAGCCTTCATTATCGGGGGCGCATCCGCTGCTGGTGTAGATAGTTTGAGATGGACCAGGAAGTGGCTCGAGTGCGACGCGCGCGAGACGGGGAAGAATGAGACGGTTGCTTTGGTGCTGATAAAGACGAGCTGGAAACGATGTAATGAACCGATGAATCAAGAAGACACGGTACAAAGAGTTTCTATCGAAGTTTTAAGGCAGGTTGAAAGTAAAAGCAGAGTAGGAGCTGAAAGACAAAACAAAGTTGGAGGGGAAGCTGTACTTGGGAAAAAAAAAGGCCGAGACTTGCCCTGCCTATAATAAATGATCGGCTTCGGAGACCAAATCTCAATGGCCGAACAGCCCACGGGAGCGGTTGTTGAGGGGAGTGACCTGAAGGATACTGCACTAAAATAGAAAGATAGACAGGTGGCGGGGGTGGACACAGCATGGACCCGACCTGAACCTCAACCTCAGCCTCCAGTACCAAAGGTACCTAGCCTAGGGGGTAGGAGAAAACATGGGCTCTAAGCCTGGGATGTTGAAAATAAATAGGCTAAAAATTGGTAAAGAAAGGCTGAAAGTGACTGAGTTATTTCGCCCCTTAGACAAGTAGAGTTGACTTTTTTGTAACACAGAGGGGTACTAAGGTTGTATGAAGTAAGGTTAAGGTAGTACTGTAGCAGCTGGACCCCTGTGCCCTGTCCTGTCACTCTAAAGTTTTTTTCTCTTTCCTTTCTTCT